>JAJHUR010113011.1:0-14951 GCA_027495735.1 Lutjanus campechanus | reverse complement strand
TCTATTATCCCCTATTAATGGACCTCTTTCATGACTGATCTGGCAGTTCACTGATAGTGTGTGTGTGTGTGTGTGTGTGTGTGTGTACGTGTACGTGTGTGGATAAGTCATCATCTGTGAATGTGTGCACTGTGTCTGTATGTGTGTGCAGGCCTACGTGCTCTCTTTTTTGGCCTGTGTGTGAATATATGAGTATATCTGCATATGTACATAAATTATTCATATATTTGATTTAATGTACAGCTCTAATTCATCATGAATATTTTTAATTTCTCATATATATGGTAATGGGGGTGTGTGTTTGTGTGACTGTGCAGAAAGAATCAGGGTGTAGTCATGATCTGAAGGCAGGTCAGCTGCTACCTGCACAACTTTGATGATGCACAAACTCCATTGCTGGAGGCTAAAGAGTGGTCGATACAGAGATGAGGTGAAAAGACTCAGATGGGAGGAGAAAGGTGTGAAGACAGAGGGACAAAAGCAGGAAGTAAAGTACAATAAGGATGAGGAATAGAAACCGAAGAAGCAGTGAGAAATTTGGGATCAAAAGACGCACAAATACATGTTTATTCTTGTGTGGTAGTGCAGAGTGTCTCTGCAGTATATGTGCACAGAATGATGGCATTTTTGCTTTGGTACATGCTGTGTGAATGTAAGGTGTATATGTCTGCATTTGGATAGGCAGAGAGTACTAAACACCCATAGAATTTATTTCTTATTGTAAACAACAGATTTACATTGATGAAAACTGCAACAATGAGCAGTTAAAAGTGCATAAGCCTATGTGCAGTACCTACATAGCATCAGAGAGCTCTGATGAGATAATGCCATAATTTGGGCATCAATTACTCAGCAGTTCTGATGTAAAACTTTGTTACAAATATAGTTATTAAACAAATGTTGTAGGGATTACTGAACAAACTCTTAACTCTGAGTTCATGCAAGGCAATTTTTACAGATGGTGCATACAAAGAAAGGGCACAATTCAACGCAAATTCAGCACAGCATGAGGAACGAAAGATATGCATTGACAAAAAAATCAGGCTTATCCATGCTACATGAGTCTGCTTGTACAAAGGCACTGTGGAAGAGGTACTAGGTAGAGAAATAACAGAAAGAACTGGAAAGTCTGCTGAATTTAGTCAGACATTGAGCTGCACAGAAATGCACTCACAGTCAGTGCATCCCCAATTATAGTTACTATAGTTACTATAGTTCCCTACTAAATGTAGTAGGTTGATTGGTTGTTAGGGATCAATCAGGTGTGGACATATCACCCGATGGTTTGTGGGCTACTGTTTTGAAGCCTCGAGTTTGGCATTAGAGGGGATTGCCATCTTGTGTCCTTTTTTTGCAGCCAGAGCATATTTGTTCAACACTGCCTAGTTTTACAGTTTGTGTCACATACCCTGCTTTATCATCTGTTTCACTCGAAACTGGACCATGTATTAGAAAATAAACAGCATGTTGTTTAGAGAAAGGCTTGAAACTAGCAACTGAGACCATAAATTCATTAGGGAGGGAAGTAGGGTCAGTTTGTCAGAGGGGTACATACAATCAGACTACTTTTTGTAACCAATGCAGTCACCCCCTGCTGGCCATTACAAAGAATATAGGTTTAAAGCACTTTGCTTAACTTTTCAGACCACAAAAGCTCCATCCACTTTCTGACAGTCTATGGTTCAAATCCACAGGGGACTGCACAAACAGTCCAGCTGTCTACTTTGGGTGAATGACATGAGGCAAAAACTTGCTTCGCTTTCTGTTTGAACGCACCATATGGGGAAGGAAGAAGAGACAGAGAGATGACTGTATTAGCAGCTTGGTGTACATCAAGTTCAAATTTAATGACCACCCACTCATAACTTCTTTTCCCTTGTTTTTCGGAAATTATGACATGTCAAATTATTTTTGGCTACTGCATTATTTTCTTTTCAGGCAGCTGCCATGTTTCATTTTTTAAATGATATGTTGAAACTTATCTGGCCATGTGTTTTGATTTTGAAATGTTTTCCATAGAGGACAGGCTACTTACATTTCCTCTTCCCTAGCAGCTTCTTTCTAGGGCAGAATTTCCCACATCAATGTAAATCTCCCAAATGAAGTACATTTGGATCCAGCATGATATTTACACAATAGAGCACATTATTTGTGACTCTGATAACAAATGAGTTGAGCTGCCCATGCCAGCACGGCTTGAAATAAGCCACAAAAGGCTCAGTAAATCTGTCTCTCTTGTTGCAAAAAGGTAAAATTATCACATATTAATTATCTCTCACAAATCAAAGTGTTCATTTAAGAAGCCGTAGGGGTGGAGGTTGTGATGTTAGAAAAAAGGGGTGTAAGGACAGCTTGATGAAACAACGAGGGCCTGTCAACTCTGTTAATTTCTACACGGGGAAACCCCCTGCAGGGAGAAAGAAACTAAATTAAGAAGTGTAAACTGGGATTTCACAGCCTGGCAATGAGTCATGGTGCAAACCATGCCTGCCAAAAACACACAGGAATGGACACATGGGTGAATGGGACGCCTACCGTGGGGTTGAGCTCATTACCAGGATAACACAAATTTTATTTAGAAGAGTCAATCTTATGTTACTCAACTGCACAATGTGTTTGGGATGGGCACATGGATCTATAAATACATGTATGGATCAGCGCTGTCACACATGACAAGTCAGAAACACAGCCTCTGATTGGCTGACAAATAAAGAATACACCCTCTGGTTGGTCGACAGACACAGCCCAAGCCATGAAGTGCTAGTGTACAGCTAACAACATGCAAAGAACAACGGGTTTCAAGACGTAAACTGATATATAATCACACAAGACATTCAGTGCTGGATTTATCATTATGGATCACCTCTCCAAAAAGACACTGCAGTTCAAGGCTGGATTAAAAAGCTTCTGAAAGGGATATGATTGCACAGTCACCAACATTGCAGCACAAAGGTACCATTATCATTAGCCTGCTTACTTCAGGGCTGACCCCTTCACCTTTTCAGCAGTTGAAACAACAGATGAAACTCATATTGGCCAAATGCGAAGCTGCAGCTTTTATCAGCTGACACACTGTAACCTGTACTGTACATGCCAGACTGACAACTTACTGTTCCGTCTCTGCCCCACTAGCAGCACCATCACTCTCAGTCTGCTGCGGTCTCTCATTCACCTGCCTACTGCACACATAATATGTACTGACTTATACTAAACTCATTCTAATGTAAAATAATAAAAATAAAAACGTAAGTATTTGGGAAGTTTGTCAATAGCTTGTCAATGGGCGCTGCAAACACGAGCAGTTTTGATCATATCCTCAGTTCAGTCAAAGCATTTCATAGCTTGCAGCCATAGAGGCCACCGTAATCCTGTCGTAATCCTGTAAAACTTGAGTCCACCAGTGGAATACTGACTCTGACAACTGTACACACCAACCAGATATTTTGGTGATTTTAGTGCTAGTAAACCACCTAATTCAATGTTGGCAGTTTGATAAGTTGTCTTGATGACTAGTTAAGTTTTGTGTGAAACTACTCAGTGAACTGCAACTCTCATCTTGAACTGTTTGATTGTTACATCATACACAGACACAGACAGCTTCAGTGGCTAATGCTAGCTTTTGGAGGGGAGACAGTGATATCACTTCCACTACTTCTGGGTGTGCAGTCTTTCTAATTACGTATCTTCACAATCCCATACTTCAACAGTTTCATGACAAATGGCAACTTGTAAAAATTATCTTTTAAACTGACAAACATCATATGTGAAATTTGTGTCACATTTCAAAGGGGATGAAAAAAGTAGAATCAATCACTGCTCAAATCCTCTCTGAAGTATGGTCCCAGGAAGTGGAAGAACTTCAGCTTTCTATTAGAAAAACACCCACTTTCACAAGGACAAAATGCAAAAGATAAAGCATATGGACACAGAAGTTATAGCTATGCGCTCAGACCTACAGTGAACTGAACTGAACTGATCTGATTCCCCTTTTATTCCCCTCTGTGTCTGCATGTCTCCCCTGGGAGCCCCTACATCATTTTGTATGTGTTAAAAAGCTAGACTGTCAAGTCGTTAAGAGGATGAGCTGGAGAAAGTGTTGCAGAAATAGATGGGTTGTGAAATTGAGATGGTATTACATTTGAATGTTCTCGTACTCTATTTAATAGTCGAGAGGACCAGTGAGATTTGCTGTTTTTCTTTAATTTGCATCTTATTTCTCTCTTTCACACCCTTTCATTCACTTCCTCGCTCACTCTCACCCTGTGCTTCCTTTTTTTCCCCTCCTGTCTCTTTTTTGTCGTTCTCTAATGCACACGTAAGAACACAGGTAAAAAAGCTTGAAATTAAATTAAACTTTAACAACATTTAAGAAGTCCTAAACTGCCACTTAATGCAACTCATTATTTTAACACTGTCAGCAGAATAACTCACAGCAACTATTTATCAGTGCTATTTCAGTTGCCACGGTTCAACCAACATTAAATGCCATTAAGTCTGCACTTTTAACACGCTACCTCAGAGCTGGAAAAATGGAAAGGGGTGAGGGGAGGCAGGAGAGAGGAGCATGAGAGGACTGAGATGGCATAGAAACAGGAAGAAATGTGGAAAAACAGAAGACATGCTGTGTGTGATGAAGGTTGACGAACACTGGTAGAAGGGCACATGGCCAAAGTAGAGGGAACATGAGCGAGAGGGAGAGTTTTCATAGAGCTGAGACATGCAATCAAATGTGCATCTTTGGAAGGCCAGTGCTCATTGTCTGTCTCCCTGTAGACTCTTACTTAATGAGGTAAGCTGCCAAGTCTTAAAGTAGGAGGGGAATTAGCTATTCATCCGCACAAAAGCAAGCTGGCAGACCCTGCACTCCCCTCCTGTTTCAGTGTCTCACACACACACACACACACACACACACATGGACACACACACACACACACCAACCCACAGCCAGTTGTGTATAATTCACTATTATCCTTCCTGCCTGACTCAAGGCCAGTAATCTATGAATAGATGTTTGAAACAAAACAAGAAGGTGGCCTGAGGTTGCTCTCCTATTGTGGACTGAGGTTCAGATCAGGGGCTGCTAAGAGGGACTCCAAAACTGTTAGGAGGATTTTGGTTTGGTTGGGGCATGAAGCAAAACCTAGGAGTTTCTCAAAAATCTCAAATAAATAACTAAATGAATAAATAAATTTTAAATAATCTCAAAAACATAAAAATCAATTTTGATATTGATCATTACTGGTAGCATTAGTAGGCCTTTAGACGCTGTATTTATTTGCAGTGGTGCAGCTATATGTGCATGTTACAATTTAATTCAGCTTCACTGTCATTATACTTATACTCAGATATACAGCATAACGGTAAGCTTATACACTGGTCTCTCTCAATATCAGTGAAACAAACATGACAAACAGTGCATACATGTACACAGTAAAAGGACAACACACTGCAGGACAGAACAACAGGGCAAGGCATCAGTAAACAAATTGTACACTGTAAAACAAAACTGTTAAAGTAAGTTTCCAGCCTGCTTTAAAATTTAAAATCGACTGAATCTGAAAAAACATGTTTTTTATGATTAAAAACTATTTTTTCTAGTCAAATAAGCTTGATATTAACTCAACTGTATTTGAGAGAACATTTGCAATAAGCTTAAGATATTAAGTTGAACGAACAACTGTTCAGTCACAGTGACAAACATTACAACATGTTTTCCTTTCACACTCAAACAATGCATGCTGGGAATTCTGCTATGAATTGATTGAACTCTGTATAGTACATTCATTCAACTCACCATTTCAAGCCAAAAGACTTCAAGTTAGAATACCATGTTTATAAATCTTAAGTGTTAATAAAATACATACAAGAAAATTTAAGTTTCATTAACTTGAATAAATAAAACATGTATGTTTATGTTAAGTTAATGAGAAAAGAAAAGTTGCTTCTACTCAGTTCCTGCATGATTTTTTACAGTGTATAGTAGTATTGTCTATTGAGGTAGTATGGTAGTTGTTTGACGGAGCTTAAGTCTGATCACAGACAGTAACTTGGAGTAATCCCAAGTAACTGAGTACAGCGCAGTAGTAGTCAGTGTAAAGTAACAGGCAAAATACACTGCATGCGGAACGACTGCGGAACGGCTCCGCCACGGCGTCGGAGCCGTTACGTTTCAATGTTAGTGTAATAACATAATGTAATATGGCAATGGGTTGTGGATAATGTAATTGTGATGTAATACAGCACTATAGTGTAATAATAATATACTGTCTTGTCTCATCATATAAGAGTGTATACATAACATCTCCTTGAGCATATCTTATCTTGATTTTCTGCTTTAAAATCTACTTGAGGGGAACATAAGTGTTGAGGTTTCAGAGGTTATTCCAGTATGTGTTAATCTAAATTCAGGTTTGTGACTGCGAGGCTAATCTAACACCCCTCACAGGCTTGTGAAAATGAAGTCACGTCAAAGCAAAGTCAATCATTTGAGGACAAGATAAAACATGAAAATACCATTAAAAACCATCCTCTCTTAACTGTTCCTGGACTGAATTCTGGCTAAAATTGGAGACTTTGGCAGTGGAGGCCTGCTCTTGTTAAGTTGTGGTGACAACATCAGAAGTAAACACATTATTGTGCGTCTGGCACTCAAAGCTGAAATCTTGCTGTGACAGTGAAGTACAGTATTTGTGTGTGGACAGTTTGAAATAATGGTTAAAGCTTTGTAACCTTAGTTGTGTGCACACAGGCACAGCCCATCTAATGGTGCTTTTTAGAGCGGTCTACTCATCTTCACATCTCTGGACACTGAGAAGTGCAAAATGAAGCCAGTGCTTGATAAAGCTGAGTGATGTGAGCTGACCATTCAGGGGGATGTGATGGCTATTAATGAGACGCATGTAACAAGAGGAGGGGAGCTAAGAGTGGAGGTCCCTAGGGTTGAGGGAAAAAATAAAAATGAACCTGAGAATGTACTTCAATATATCTCTGTACTGATGTATTGATATTGACACTTATAAGTGACATTTGGATAAACACAATTTAAAAATGCAAGTGAAAAGGGGATGATAAACATACAAAACTGTTTTTGTTTTCTTTACTCATATTATTGCGTAATAAGAGTTTCATTTGTATTTGCTCTCTTTTCTATTCACTTTGTTTTATTAAACACATTTTGAGATGTGCTCACTGCAAGAGAGCCTTGTTTACTGTGAAGAGCAGTGAACAGCATCTTCTTGGAAACAACAACTTCTCCATGCATGGGATCATGAAATCTTGGTAAGAATTGCACCATTTCATTTAAGAAACAGGGTTATTTTTCAGTTTTAACTGGTAAAGAACCAAAACTACGGGGCTTACATGAGAGGAGAGGAGAGGAAAGGAGAGGACAGGAGAGGACGGGAGAGTGTTGTAATTCAGTGCAGGTTTCTATTGATTGACTACACACGTCTGACACTCCCCAAGCTCATAAAGCCCATGTTTACTTAGCATGCACACTTCACTACATACAGACTTGCGCGTATGTGTGCTCTTGTCCATATGAGTTATGAGCCTGTTCGGTCAAGGTGATAACAAACTGACAAACAAAAGCAGGTGAGCAAAGTTTGTCTTGGAATAAGCCAGACTGATCAGTGTCAGTCTTATGAGTATTTGATAAAGTTAGTGAGTTCCCGTTTGTTGAGCCATGTACCTGCCTGTTGTCCTGATGCAGATACAAGAGCCAGTGCATGGAAGAGTGTATACATACATGTGTGCAGTACAGCATATGCCAGTGTGTGTGCATGTGTATGGCTCTGAGCTCTACATGAGCACCAGTACTCAATATCACAGGTTTGTGTGTTTGTATGGATTGCTTTACCTTGCGGACGTTAACCCAGTAGCCTATGATACGGTCTGTGGCCTCAGGATCTTTCTGTGTCCACTGCAGGTTGTAGGAATAGTTGTTTCCTTTTAGGATTCGGACTGGGTTGGGTGTGTCAAAGTAGAACTCAGCATTGTAGGGTTGTGCTGTGGGATGGCAGGAAGAGAGAGAGAATAAAATGTAACTGATAAATGATACTGAGAAAGGTAACTGCCGCATGTTCAATATGAATATTAGCTTGAAGACGAATCTGCACAGCTCATTTTCTTTTGCTCTACGTCTGGAACCTCTTTCGTCCAGACAGAATTCCACCAGCCTTGGAGCCGGTCGTGCCAGTCATAACTTTTTAATTTCATATCAGGTTCTATATAATGATTGACAGAGGAATGTCACCAGTCCAAATTTAAAAACTCACTTTTAACACCTTTTGAAAAGCTAAAATGAACTGAGAGGTCCCAGACTAATTTATATTTGTGAATGAGTCTGGTGATGCTGGTGCTATATGAATACAAGACTGATGAAAAGATGGATAAAAAGTAGATAGAGAGATGTAGATTCTTTTCCACAGATGTTTAACAAAGCACTGTCTCATGTCTTGTTGACTCACCGGAGACATTAAATGTGCACGTCGATGTCCCTGCATTGTTGCTGACTCGGCACTCATAAGAGCCGTTGTTGGTGGGTTCCAGTTTAAACTTCAGCTCCGGAGTCTCCTTCAGGTCGGGCATGGGCATACGGATGAAGTCGCCATTACGGAACCAGCGGATGTCTGTTAGGCGAGGTGGGTTTGACCGCAGGACCGTACACCTTAGGGTCACCATCTGATAGTTCCTAGAACGCACATCCTGGAAGACCGGGTCCAGTATGGGAGGATCTGTGGAGAAAGAACATTTATTTCCCATTTAAATTTTTTTTAAAAACATCATTTAACCTGCCATGTCAACTAATAAATAAAAAAAATAAACTGATTTTGTGATGATTACATCAGAGGCTATTTTAGCAATAATTTTAATGTATCTCACCTTGTACATGGTCACATAGTTTAGTAATTAATGTTACACAGCAGCATTTATACTGCAATGTGCTGCAAAAAAAAAATCATGTTTTCACGTATATGGAATATTTTGCATCACTGTAACTTATTTTGTGTGCTTTTCAATGTATTAACTTTCCAGGTAAATTAAAGTATTTCTCAACAATTGAGATGTATTGCTATATAGTATATTAATGTAGTCAATGTTAGGCTATATTTTCATTATACAATAGGATGCCAATACAGGAACATATATGATTTTTACTCAATTGTTTAACTATTAAGTGAAACATTTTTTCACAGTTTTTTGCAGTCCTTCAGTGCTGAACAGATCTGATTAACTTGAAAAATAGGTTTCATGGTTTTAGCATGTTATCTACTTTAGTACTTCAGAATTATTATACCCTTTCTAACATGCTCATACATACCAACTGTACAAGATATTAGGGACACTCTGTGATTAGGCACAGTGACGAGGTGAATCCATGTAAAACTCATTATCCCTAATCGTTTTCCATTTCAAAATCCATTTCCATCATTAAGGGGGAGATGGAGATAAACTGAAGCAGAAAAGTTTGAATGGGAATTTTAAGCTCTGAAATTTGGACAATGCAAAATGGGCTTCAGCAGTGTGCATACATCACCCTCATCCATGTCTCATTTTCTCTGACTAGTCATCTTTTTGTTCTCCGGCATGTAAATTTCCTCACAGCATCTAAAAACATTAGTTTTGACAAATCATCCGACAAAGAGCAACTGTTATTGCCGCGGGGGATGAGGCTTTCCTACAAGGCACAATTCCATCCCTGCTGCTAACCTATCCTAACCAGCTGTAATTAACCTGTCAGCGGCGATATGTGCCTCCACGGTTAATGACTGACTAGCTGCTGTTGCCCTGGGGTCAGCCAAGATACAACACAGCCAAATGACTCCGCTGCAAATCACCAGCCAGCTAGTTCACCCCTGGCTAATCATGTAGATAATAGACAATATGCTAATGGTGGTATTGTCGGAGTAACAGTGATGAGATCTGGTGTTAAGGCCCCCAGAGGTGAGGCAGCATGACTAGAGTCCCTTATGAATCAAGTTTATCAGACAGAGATTTGTAATTATGGTCTAATCTATGTTATGCCTGTAATTCAGACAGATAGGGCTATGGATGAGCTACACTACAGAGGAGAGAGAGACAGAGACAGACAGAAAGATAACATAAGAAGCAGGGACTGAAGCAGAGAGATGCTCTTATTGTGCTTGATACAATGTGAAAATCTCCAGGCAGAATTAACCGTTACAGGAGTAATGAAAATAATAATAGAAAGATGTTTAACAAGGAAGATCTATTCACAGTGAAATGACTGACACAATATTTTGAGGTTAAACAACTGATGGGCAGGTGTCTATAAAATCCTGACCATTGAACATGGACGACCCAGTGTTTAAATCTTAACTTTAGTTTGGCTTTCTATTAGAATATCTAGTAACACTCGATTTGAGGGTGCATGCATAAGACTGTCATGACTCTGTCATAACCATGTCATGACACCCATCATGCAGAAGCCTGTATTAATATTCATGACTGTTGCCATTAAGTGTAACTTGATTTGCAGCTACAGTTACAGCAGACAGCCTATGTTAGCAACAAGTAATCACTCTCTGTACCGTCCTCTGTCGTCAAACTGGCTTTATAACATTTAATGGCATCTTTATGTTGAGTCCAAAGGGTACCACCTTAGTTGAGTTCAAGATGTTTACACAGTTAAAGTTGAATTTAAACATAAAACACTCTGCCAGGATTGAATCTTCTTTTAAAATCTCAAGGTCTTAAGAAAATACATCTATATTCTCCATGAGTAAAGCTTTTGCTCCTTATTTTTTCCTATAGGTACAGGTACACACAGTCAAACCAAATCCACAGTTTACCATTCTGTGCTTGCTCTCCAGTCAGAGGAACATGAGTAAGCACCTGCATGCTAAAAGACTAGAAACCACCGTAACATATAACTTATCAGCTATGTGTTGCCTGTTTGTTTTACTCTACACCTCCAGCATGTGTTTGCAACATATAAACAGATTCCAACTTTTCTTATTTATAGAATGTAAATTGTTGTTAACTACTGGCTGTCTTTTGACCTCTTGAAATGACGGCATTACCTATACTTCCTGCAGCACCATGCAATACAGCTGAGGGATGGGTGAGTGGTCAAAGGTCACGCTGTAATCCTACAGACTGATTAGTGTATGGTCACATACCCTCTTGCTGCTTATAGACACACATATGCATACTGATGGCTATCTGACTTTGGAAACAGGTGGCAAGGGTAAAGAAAAAGCAGACAAACTGTGAAGAGATGTTGATAGAAGCAGGGAGGAGGGAGAGAATGAGGAGGTGGTGTGTTGTGAGCAGTTTATAAATCATTCCAGCCCCAGTAGAATTTGGTAAACAAGTTATTACAATCCCTTACCTGGCCTTGAGTACTCATTTCAACAATTATCTAAGTTTCTGAACAGCAGGTCTCACTTTTTTAGGTCTGGGGGTTACTTCAATTTCTGAGCCAACTTTTAAAAATTCTCTGGAGCTTTGTTTCTGCATCTCTTTGCAACTCATTCAGGACTCGCAGCACCACTATGCAATGCGTCATAGTCAGAAGGCCATAATCCATGTAAACACACCATCGCTATCTGTCTTATTGAATGCAAAATGGATTCCATCCGGGAATGCAACACTGACCAAGCCAAACATTTACATTACACAAAGAGAAAATCAATTTACATGAGACCAAGGGAGGGAGGAGGTGAGTAAGGTGGGATGAAGGGAGCGAGAAACAGCTCTTAAAGGAGAAGACAATGAAGAAGACAAATGATGGAGAAAGTGTGGTGTGAAAGTGAGAGAAGTCGATGATGGAGTACGGGAGGTGGGGAGAGAATGAGAGAATGCAGGATGCAGAAAGGGAATGACAAGACAGAGAGAGGTCCTCTCTCATGGCCAGCAGTTAGCTGATTGATGATGATGAGAATGGCAATGAGGAAGAACAGCCACCTCTCTCTGAGGGAAAGTGGGCAAGTGAAGAAGGGATACAAGGCGGATAGAGGAAGGGGGAGAGGCGAGAGTGACGAGAATCTGCGTATCCACTTAATTATATCTGCCATAAAAAATGATGGCATCCTTCCCTCACATCGATCAACAGTGCTAAATGGAAAGAGGCAAAACAAACCAGATAAAATAAACAAATGAAGTAAAATGGGACAGGGGCATAAAGAAGAGAGGAAATATCTGTTTTTCCACCGTTTTGTTGGCTGTAGCTAAACCAACCTGTCCTCAGCACCATATTCCAACCTGTATTTTCCATTTATTGTTAGACCGTGGCCTCTAGTGGGCGTACCAAGTATGACAGGAAAAGTATAAAGACAGAGAAAGTCCACAAGGTACTTAAAATTCGGTATGTCCAAGACTTCTGGCTCATAACTCCCGTTGTGTCACTTCCATTGTGTCACTTGGTGTCACATGATGTGCTTCAGACAAAAACAGAGTTATTTAAAGTGTTAAGCTACCTAAGTTTCATTATGTGCGGGCCTTCCATCATGTAAATAACATCACTTCGGTTACGTGACATATGTAAATATATATTATTATTTTACTATATTATTTTAACCCAACCCATAATCTTTTTCTTAACAAACCAAATTGCAATTGCTTTACAACGTAAACCATGTAATGTCACGTTATTTCATGTAACTTACTCAGGGTAGTTAAAGTCTGTGTTAAGACTTCTCAACATATTATACATGTTAGAAAATAGTGGCTGAAAATATGTGAAAAGACTGAGAACTGTGAAGTACTGTATGGTGGAGTTCAACCTTTAAAACTGTTGTTCACAGGTTTAACATGATATAAACCCTGCAAACTAACTCACAAATGATACCCTCCACCCCCAACACTCCCCAACAGTCAGTTACTCACATATCTTCAGCGACTCTTTCAGTCTAAATCAGTGCGGCAGGTACTGCTCACTTCAGTTCCAACAACCTGACACTAAGGAAAAAAAAAAACATCCTGTGCAGACTGAAAGTTTGATTCTCAAATGAGTTGATAAGTCACTGTCCTCTGGCTCTGTTGGCTCCAACACATCAGTGCAAGTGCAATAAAGCTGCTCCACGCAGCATCCATGTTTTGGGCCATTTTCAGGTCATAGTGGTGCTTGCCTCCAGCGTTCCAGAAAACTGCACTTTTTTCATGATTTGTGAACTAATTTGATATACTTGTAATTTTTTTAATCATTCAAATTTGACTGTAGTTATTGTTAATGACGTGATAGTTAAGATAGTTAATGACGTGTTTCTGTGGTGTGACAACATTTTCATTTTTGCTTTACACAAACTTTAAGGGCCATGTTCAGCCCAGAAAAAACAGAGCAAAGCGTTTAGTGAACAGTGAATGCTTTGATGTGCATGCACATGTACAACTCTGCATTGCACTGCCTCATTGATACAGCTGTGTTCATATACATGTCATTGCTGATTGGGTAGCACCTCTGAGACAACCACCAAACAAGAGAAAACGGATCTCAAAGCCAGTTACAAACCTTTGCACTCTGTTTTAATGCCATTCAATGTGGAAACTAAAGCAAAACGCTGCAGACCGTTGTCAGATTGAATGTGCCCCAGGTCCTGTAAGCTTGTCGCTGCCAGCACTAGCCACCGGTAATTTTGGAAGTCATTGGCAATCAACCTAGTCTGTCGTGTAGGTATGAGGATGTGTTGAGCTAAACAGTAATATCTCCTCTTTTTTCATATCTGATCTCTTTTTTTTCTCTTTTCCGTCTTGCTAACTTCCAATCATTCAGATCTCACCTCCTCCCCTTTCTCTACCACCCCTAACCTCGCTTTCCTTTTTCAAGCTCTCTCTTAACCCTGTTTCTCTCCCTCTCTCGATCCTGCTCATGTATCTGTGTCATCTCTCTGTTTCTTTCTCTGTCCAGAGTGGGGTGGCCACCTGGTCCATTAATCAGACTTGGCCAGTGTGGACAGCAGAGCTCACAGAGTGTTGCCCTTCCGCCCTGCCTGCATTAGCAAGCCCTGTAAATCCTTCTTGAAGAGAGGAGAGGAGAGGAGAGGAGAGGAGAGGAGAGGAGAGGAGAGAAGAGGAGAGGAGAGGAGAGGAGAGGAGCACCGATTTGGGTGTGTGTGATTATGTCAGTGTGGGAAATTGGTCCTAGCAGGCCCATTACTCTCAGACAAACACAATGTTGGTTTTGCTTTTAAGTTGAACTTTTTTCCCCCTAGAATTCAATAAAAACCTACAGTGGTTGATTTTATCCAAGATGCACTTTTAATTACTCTATCCATGGAAATAAACACATCCCTCTCTTGCAGTTTTGGTTGATTGGCAACAAGTAAATACAACTTATGTGAAAAGGAATATGGGATAAACTTTATCTCAAAAGATTGACTTTCCACATTAAATAAGCTAGAATGGTTTATTCATTTGGCTAAAAGTCAGTCTGAGAATGTATGGAGTTATTGCTTGATAAATACTGACCCCTTTAATTTAGCCTCTCTTTTGAGCCGTTTGTGTTTTTGTGTTTTAGAAGATGCACTGTTCTTGTTTGTTGTGTCTTCATGTTTTTCTAATATCTTGTACATTTCATCACTTTAATTAAAACTAGCCTCTTAACTTGACCTTGTACATAGGGCACACTGGGAGTGTGCTGAAAGGAATAAAATTCCTGTTAACATAAATTTAATGGATTAAATCAACCACTTACCAATGCAATGATACACTGCTGTGCAAGCTTTAACCAATACAGTACATTAGTGACTCATCTAATAACATTTTAAACTACTGAATGTTTTTCTGGTGAATGTTAAAGAGGACATATTATGCTCATTTTCGGGCCTTTGTACTGAGTCTTGGACTCTTATAGAGCAGCTACATGTGATTACCCGCACACAAAGCTTTGTAGATCTTCAGGACGATGTCTCTCTCTGCGCCCCTTTTCTCATCGCGCCAAAAACGGGCCATGTAGTTTACTCCACCCCCCAGCCCTTTCCCGAGGACTT
>JAJHUR010113010.1:0-14248 GCA_027495735.1 Lutjanus campechanus | reverse complement strand
CATTCACATCGACACAATGACTCCTTTCATACCTTTTCCAATGAGCTCTGCTTCTGCATTACATCTGTCTCCAGCTTTCAGCATTGCAATGATGGCTCTCAGGGGCACTTCAGTATCTCTGTGATATGCCAAAGCCTCAGCCAGGTGAAGGAAACCTGTACGCACTGCAGGGCAGAGACACTTGTCACTCACTGTTTATATGAAACAAACGAGTCAACATTCAAAAGGATAAAGAGCCAAAGCTGAGGTACTCACCATCATTGTGTCTGTGTTTGTGAGAGTTCTGACCAGCGAAGGATTTGAGGAGAGTCTTAAGCGGTCCTCCCTCCACAGTCGGGTTGTCTAACCAGATTAACATCTCAACAATGACCTTGAGGAATAGCGAGGAGAAGGCAATGTCCTGGGACACGAGACGCTGGAGGAAAAATCAAGCAGGAGAAATGAGAAAAAAAAAATCCTATATCCCAATGCTTCATGAATCAGCGTGGAAAATTTAGACTGACTATCAGCAAGCCTTACCTGGTAGAGGTGAAGTTGGCGCATAAGCGGACAGGAGAGGGCATGGCTGCGGTGCATTGACATGACGATAGGCCCCGCGTGAGCAGAGGTGAGCAGGGCTGTAATGGCCTGTAGAAGCCGGAATGCCAGCCCACCCTGCTGAATCTGACCCTGCTTGGCCCGCATCAGCTCTTTAGCCAGGGCCTGCTGCAAAGCCAGAGAGATTTGGCTGGGAGGGGGGCCGTGCCAGCGAGGGTCCACCTTTAAAGGGAATATCTGTAGAAGAAAGGCAACAGAAACGAGTCAGTCTGACAAAGAAGTGACTCAACAACAACTTGGAATAAACAAAGGGAAGAACTTTTTGTTTGGAGGTGAAATTGTTTGTAATCAGCAACTGACAAGAATTGTGTTTTCACCTTGAGTTTTCCAAAAAGTTAAAATGGAAAAAATAACCACAAAGAAATGAGACAAAGAACTAATAAATCCTACCTGAAGCAACATGCCAGTCAGATCATCATCAGGCCCGACTGCAGGAAGCTGACTGGCTGCTCTCATCTTCACAGAGCTGTGGGGTGTTTCCACTGTAACTTTGGCCTTACTTGTTTCAGCAACATCTGTCATGAGGGATGTCGTCAGGACACTTATTTAGATTATTTCCATACAGTTTCTGGTCTATTTTTGCCAGATACTTAACATTTAATGACTTAAATTGTCATAATAATGTAAGATGAAATTGCACATAAACAACCATTTGGAAGCTAAAACCACCAACCTCTGTCTGGAGGAAGAGAAGAGCTCAGTAATGCATGGAAAGTGTGCCCCCCAGTGGCTCCTCGCTCATGCTGCACTTCAACCAGGTGTGCCATGTAGTCTATTGAAGGAAAAACACAAAATGAGATAAATCCTCAATATTTTAACACAATAAAAATCAAAAATCAAAATCTTTAATCATCTCAAAAGTGCAGGGATCTGCAGCACTCTTACGCTTGTCCATGATGTT
The DNA here is from genome assembly GCA_027495735.1 of Lutjanus campechanus. Lineage (NCBI taxonomy): Eukaryota > Metazoa > Chordata > Actinopteri > Lutjaniformes > Lutjanidae > Lutjanus > Lutjanus campechanus. Next base: position 12,750 of record JAJHUR010113010.1, on the reverse strand, counting down.
CTGCTCCAGCGTCTGTGGATCATGGGAAACGGCCTGGTCCAAGTACTGCAGCAGTTTACTCATGCTGGATACTGGAATACCAAAGGACTGCACAAACAGCAGCAGCTGCTGAGGCTCCAGGTCTTGCAATGCTGGGAAACACATGCATTGTGTTGTTAAAAGGAAAAAAAAATATTTACATGGCGCGCGACACACATTTTTGTGTACTGTGACAAGTACCTGCATCAACCAAACGAGAAACTTCTGATCGAATCATCCTCAGTTTCAACCAATCAGGCAGCAGAAGGGCCTCTTCTGAGGTGTCAACCAGAAAAGCAGTGGGTAGAGGTTTCTTGTCAGGAAACCAAATGTCCAAAAGGGCGTAGAAATCACTCTCTCCTGTAAGGATACACATGGCAAACATGTTCTTACAGCCCTTTTAGCTTTGCAAACATTGAACTGTCGAGTGAACAGGATTACCTTTGGGTGGCCCCAGAGTCAGCAGGATAACCATGGCATGGACTACAAGAATGTGCATTGTAGCAGTCTCTCCTGTGGTCCAACGCAGAAACACCTGGTCCTGAGATTCGGACTAAAAAAAAAAAGAATTGTCAGGTCACTATGCCCAAAACTTTGCACTTAATTTTGATTGAAACAAAAATTAAGTTTAAAGAATTTATACCCTGTCGCAACTAAATGTGATTGTCTGACTATTGCATAACATCAGATGCTCTCTGTCCACACTAAATCTGTTAAATATGCACTTCTGTCATGTCATCAAACCATGTACCTATCACCTGTGTACTTGAGATCAGACTGGAGATATGAGCATTCAAGTAAAAGGTGATCGAGTACTTGTTATCTTCCTACGTTTGCACTCTTTAAACAGAAAACACATGATTTATATTGTGATAATTAGATGTTTCCATACTGGAAATGACTATATGGCCAACAGCGAGTAGGTTGTTATTAGCGATGGTCAGTTACCTTTATAAGCCAGCTCCCTGGCGATCTCCCTCCAGCAATCTGCATCCTTATTTAGGTTTTTGTACTTACATGAGGAGGTATGGTATAGAAGATTCATTGTTTAACTTCATGAATCAACAACCATTTTCAAACACGAGCATCAGTGATAAATAGAAACAGAAGTTCAGCTCATAACAGCGGGCCATTCCATGTGCGACATTCGCGACCAGTTGGCACATTCCCACAGAAAACAATGCAATCAAATAGATTTTCTCGCTAACGCTCACTTGCGTTGCATTCATATTCTGTGTCAGGGGATGTGGAACTTATGGAGCAGCTTATTTTTAAATGCTGCACTTAGTTTGAGCAAGTGAGAGGATCAATAAAAAGTTTTCCATAGTGTAAATGGTGATGTAGTTCAGTCAGTAACACGATTCTTGCCGGTACTCACCCAGCTGTAAAGATCCTCTCCCTCTTTGGTCTTCCTCATCCTCCTGATGTATGTTGAGAAGATGGTGAGGAACGCAGTGAGCACAGCATCAGACTCAGGCCTGCAGGAATGTTTGGAGAACAGGTTGTTCATGATGGTGGAACGCTCGACGATGAGCCTGGCGATGTCCTGTAGGGGGTAAAACAGTGAAGTGAATTCAATATAATGTAATCTGAAAGGAAAAAATCTGAACTTTTCCGGCGGATGTCCGTGTGAGGAAGAACTACAGGCTATTTCAACTTGAATTTCTAGTCTCTACCTCTGGGGGTGTGCTACACGAGTATTTTTGTCACCCAACGCTAAGCTGGGGCCAACAAAGTCATAGCTAGTGGCTAGGGTGGTGGCTTGCAATGCATCCTGGTACATATAGGCAGTACTGCACATCTCTGTGAGTGATTAAACTTTTCTTCGTCAACAGAGCACACACTGAGAAATTTTGCTTCAACTGACAACATTTACCTTCAATGCTGACTGGATATCTACATGAAAAGTGATGAATTTTCCCATTGAACAACTCACTGTAATTACCAGGGCCAAGTCATTGTGAGAAGCCTGCTCCTCCACTGGTGCATGCTGGGATAGGTAGATGAGATAGGCACTGATCGTCTGTGGATCTGTCTCCATGTGAATAGCCTTCATGGGAGCAGAAAGACAAGACAAACCCTTCAATCTCCTGCCAAGAGGTTTACAGTCCACTTACTGATGGCGACTGTTGAGTCAGACACTGACCTGCTGCAGAGCAGTGGACGTCATGCCTCTAACGCTGTCAAACAAGGGGAGCTTTGGGAGGTCCTGTAGCAGCCACTGGTACCCTGGCAAGAGCTCAGCATCTGCAGAGTCTTCTTCCATGGGCTGGTCACGCTCTTCTCCATCTTTCAGGCCCCCCTCACTCAGCACCAAGGACAAACCCTACACACATAATGCAAAAGAAATTATTTAATCCTATCAAAGTGGTAGCAGTGATCAATCTTCCTCCTTCCAGTGCAGTACCTTCATGGCTAGGACTCGTGATGCCACTTGAGAAGAGCTGAGACGACGCAGAAAGTAGTCAAGCACTTCACATGTTGTCTGTTCATCAGCCTTGGGACCCAACAAAAGATCCTGGAGCCGTCCAAGTAGCTGCCTTTGCTTTTGCTGTCTCTAAAAGGAAGATAGATAATAATTCCGGATTAGTTGAATCACACCAAATAAGTTCATGTGTAAATTTAGCACGTAGCAAGTTAATTTGAGACCAACAACACATAAATACCTGTCATTACGAGTAATCTCAAACACAATGTCAAACTGGGACCATTTCGGTAATTGTTGACTGCCAACAGTCAGATATGGTATTATAATCAACATACTTGTCTCTTCTTGGCTCTCTGCTCTTTGCTCTCTCCCTCGTCGTCATCCTCTATTGGCAGACTGTCGTCCGCAGCGTCATGCAGAAGGAATTCACACAGGCACTGCACTGGCAGCACATCCAAGGACCCTTCACTGGACTGGACTAAATCAGCCAACCACGGCATGGACTGAGAGGACGCCTGTGAGGAATTGAAAATGCACTATAGTTACTCGACACAAATTGAGGGCAAAACTGTAAGAATACTTTAATTTCTGTCTCTTTAAGTCAGGCTCAATTTATGCCAAGGTTTTAGTGCCAGTAAATCGCTCAATCAGTTTCAAACAGGTTTTCTCCAGCTGAAGTTCTGCTTTGTTGGAAAAGCACAGGTTCACTGTACCAGAGACTCTGGCTTCTAATCCAAAGCAAGTCCAGTACAGCACCAAACTAACAGCTTATACAAATTATGTGCTTGTTGAGACACAGTCCTTAATTGGGAAAGTCTCTGCGCAATGACATACATTTTGCCATTTTGAGACATTTTAATTTTATACCACAGTATGTGCAGTAGTTCCACTACGTTTTGGGCAGATGTGTAGTTTGTAGTAGTGTGCACATAACCACTACCTGTCTCTGAATGATGTTGAGGAGGAAGTCGGGGTTGCGGCTGCGGCAGAGGAGGTGTCCCAGACGAAGAGACTGGTTGAGGCTCTTTACCTGCTCCTGGACCTGAGGAGGAGGTCGACGAGGAGGACCCCTGAGCACAAACAAACACTGTGAGTCCATCTTTTTATCACACTGCAACTATAAGAACAAATTCATAAAAAGTGCTAATGTAGATTAATATTGCTGTGTAAAAAGCAGGATCAATGGTGGGGACAATAGTACACACATTTTATACTCCAGTAGAAATAAAGATAACAGTTTTTTTTTTTTAAAAACACACTGGGAAAAAAAAGCGCCTCACAGGCTGTCATTTCGTTGATGCTGTTTTTGTCTTGTTACATCTGTGATGAGTGATATGCACGGATGGATACACCAAGGAATCATCATGTGTCCCATTCATTTAGGCTGAAATCTGTCTTTTGCAATGATGCAAAAGAAAAATAATCAATAAATTCCCTTCAAATGCATTAAAACCAAAGTAACAAGCCTGCTTTGAAAATATAAGGACTAGAAAGTACAGACATTTCTGATAAAATGTAGGGAGTAAAAGTAAAAAGTTGCCAAAAAGCACAAACACCTCAAAACTCAACTGAATACAGTAATAAAGTAGTTGTACTTAGTCACTTTCCACCTCTGGGAGTAAGGAGGATTTGACTCCTCCGGCCATGCGAAGTTGGACAAGTCTCAAAATCCAATTGGAGCTACTTTTTCACCATATAACAGGGGCATTTGAGAATACAATCAATCAACAAGGTGCACGGTGCATGAGGTAATTCGTCTTGGTCTCTTACTGTGGATCCAGGCTGGTAAGCTGAGACAGCAGCAAGCTGTTGCTCTCTGTGATGGTCTGCTTGGTGGAGGCTGCTGCCAAGTGGCTCTCAAAGGCCAAGATCTCTTGTTTCTCTCTCTGGGAGATCTGCAGCTCCCTGTTAATCATTTCTGTCTTTGTGTCCTCATCCGCAACAGTGCACGGAGGGTAGGTATAGTTACTGTGGAAGCACAGAGACAGGTGTGTTAGTTATTCAGCATTTCTGTCTTGAAACTATTTCATTCTAAATGAGAACTTTCACCTACTTTGTCATGACCATCTCCATGAGCATTTTCAGCGTAGGATAGCCATCCCAGGCAGCCATGCCTAAAGGAAAAAATGTCAGTTAATAGAAAACATTTGATATCTTAGAATATATGTGTGTATGCAACAGAGGAAACTGAGTGCTGTACCTATTTTCTGAGGATTAAATGCAGCCACCACAAGCAGCAGCAGCCACGCCTTCCAGTACAGTGTGGATATTGCCAAATTTGGCGGTTGGTACCTTGAACATTGAGAGCCATTTGTTACTTTAGACTGTAAACTGTATGCCCTGAAAATGTCTTAAAAGCCAGTAAAGGCTGTACCCTGCAGGCAGCTGAATGTTCTCTGGGTGGTGGTATGTACACAGATTGAGCACTGCGTCAATGAGTTGGATCCTTTCCACTTTCAGGACCTCCAGATCTGTTGAAAAAGAAACAGTCAGCTCTACTGATTCAAACTGACAAAAACCAATAAAATGACAAGATTTCCTTTGATCATACTTTCCTACCATACTAGCTAAAGATATGAATAAGCAGTAGTCCCTTGAAAGACTGCACACTAAACTGAGGCACATGTGTTTACCAAATGTCCAAATATTCTGCCAGAGAGTAATATATATGACCGTTAACTGTGATAATAAACAGTTACAGCCCGAGTGGATCTTCACACACCATCAGACTGAACTCCAGCAGCCCTCTTAACCAGGTGATCTGCGAGCTCCATGGCATCAGCCGGGCCCAGGGGCAAATCACGTGACAGCCCGATGACCAGAATGCGCATCAGTGTGTCCTCCAACAGAGGCACCTCGGAGCAGAGGCGAAGGAAGAAACTGAGGAATAAAAAAACAAACAGCTTAGCAAGGCGACAGTGCTCAACAAAACATGATTATTTTGAACAATGGAAGAAAACTCACTTTCTGTCACTCTCTGGAGGCCAGTTGTCCCACTTGTAATATGTCTCCGGTTGCTCTGTGAAAAGCACTTTGTGAAGGCTGCGGACATGAGAGAGATTATTCAAATATAAAGTAGCTGCAAACGGTATTAGCTTGTGCAGTTTGAGCACTGAACACATCAGACATGTGCAGTTACGGACCAGTGAACGTAGTCTTTTGCGCCAACTTTACTGATGGTAGGAACAACGGTGTGAAGCCACCACACGGCGTCTCTCTGGATGGCAGCTATCTGATTCTGAAACGACCTCAGGACCTCCAGATCTGAAACAAACCAGACCAGCGTTAGTCAGTGTATTAGCTAAGCTAGATGGTGGTCGGCTCGCCCCCAGTTTGGAGAAGCTGCAGGAGCTCGGGTGAAAGAAGGTAAACAAAAAAACATAATAACAATATCGATATAGGTTTAAGTGTATGCTATGTTTTTGCTGCTTTATCTGGCCATCAGACAGCCTTTTCTGACAAGAAACTGTCATTGAATAAGCTCACTCTAAAGCAACCACACTCCTTATGAAAAAAGTCATTTAACTTGCAGAACATGGGTGATCCCTGTCCACCGCTGCCTCAATATTATTATGTGGCTTCAGTGTTTCACAAGGTTATTTTGGATTTACTGAAGCCACACAAAAACACAAAGAAACTAACAAATCGAGGCAGCAGTAGAAAAGCAACTCCTGTGTACTGCAAAGCTGCTGTTTTGCTTATGTAACAGTGGTTTCTCATCAGAAAATGCTGTCTGTTGGCAAGGTAAAGCTGTGGAAATATTCTAAAAATAGCATGCACTTAAACAGATATTGCTTTTTTTCAGGTGGGTCTAACTATCCGTTTAAGACGATGCTAATCATGCATATTATGATTAATAAAAACATCATTAGAGGAAATGCACAGGACTCACTCTTCTTCTCTCCTTTGTCCCACGCAATGCCAGCTTCTTTGACCTGAGCGGTGATGCCCAACATCATGGAGACGGTCAGTAAATCTGTCACCTGGATAACAAAACGCTCCTATGGGGAAAGACAAGAATAAACAACTCAAAGTCGAGTGTAAACACATGAAGTTTAAAGCTGGAATGACTGAGGGATTTTTGTATACACTTACTTTGAACTCCATGTCAACATAGCTGGACTCCTTTCTCTCCTGCATTAAACCGAAGCAGAAGGACTGGAAGTTAATCTCATGCTTGGTCTGTTTGATGATTTCTCTCAGCAGAGCTCGGGAGGCACGAAGGTAATCGTCCTTATTGGTTAGCAGGTCCTGGAACACCATCGCCAAGAACTGCAGGCACAATGGAAGACAGGGAGGTTGTTGATTTTGAGAAACAATAGAATTCAGATTTTAGAAGACAATGAAAATGAGAACAGAAACCAACAACTAGAATTTTCTAAACAATTCAAAAGTCCCTAGTTTCACCTTTGGAGCCTGCTCTGGGCTGTGCTGCAGCACCGTGTGGAGGACCTGCATGTTGTTTGGGTTCCTGGCATTGGACAGCTCATTGAAGATCACCAGTTTCACCATAGTGCCCAGGTTGTCTCTGTGTGCGTTGAGCAGCTCCCTGGAGAATCAGAGACAAAGCACCGATTAGTCTAAGTCACTGCACTGTGCAACGAGTTGGAGGTGAAACAAAAAGAGACTCCGCAGACCTGACACACAGCATGTAGTGGTTGAGGAGGACTTTGGGTTTGAGTCGGATCTTGATCAGGTTGGAGATCACCTCCATGTCGTCTGCCCCGTGGGAGTTGCAGTTCATACACAAAGACATGAGGAGGTCTTGAGCTGGTCGAGTCAACTGTGCAAACACACAAAAACAAAGAAAAACATCATTAGTATATTGTTGTGTCTCTTACATTTAATGTTCTTTCTGATTTTGTTCTTTGATACTATAAGCTTCAGTTTACGTTTTGGGGTTTTCCACCATTTTCTGGACCAAACAACTAATCGATTAATCGCAAAAAACAATTGAGATTAATCGACTATGAAATTAATCATTAGTTGCAACCCTAATTTCATTTACACAGATATTGTGACAAACTATCTGTTATTGCAGGACTGCCGCTACTATTACCCTGCTACTCACTCATCAAATTCAGTATTTCACTACAGGTTGCAGACAGAAAATACTGCCATTGTGATACTGGAAAATCGAGCACAACAAGTACTTTATTCCAGGATATTTGTTACTCACTTTTGGGTTCTGGAGCCACATCTCCAGCCTCTGCACAGCCATGAGCCGTGCCTCTTTGTAGCCACATGTGGCTGTGAGCAGACGCAGAAGGTTTCGGGACACGTTGTCCATCGGCTGCCTGCGGTTCAACTGATCCCTGAGGACATCAAGCACGTAGTCCTCCACGCTCTCTGCCAGTTCATCGTACCTACAGCACACATCACAGGGTGAGAAAAAATGGTCCAGGACTCAGCAATTTAATTGTGATAAATTATTAAAATATTAAAATTATCTAGAATAAAAAATATAAACCTGAATTATATCTGAAACTTAAATACAAACTATATTATATGGGTTTATATGGGTCTATATGGAAGTTTTCATACCTCGGCATGACCTGCCCTTCATCCTCAGGGCTGAGTTTCTCTTCAGCTATCAGCAATTCAGTCTGGCTGTCATCCTCGTCGGGGGTTGAAGGATGAGGGCTGCTACCTGAAAACAAAATGTAAAAACCCAAACGCAGCATTAACCAATCAGCACCTGTTTTCCTTTAACAGCAACCCTCAACACCCAACCAGCCTGTGTGTTTTCTCAGTGTAGCCGTACCTGCACTGAGATCTCCACCAGTACGGCCGGTGTCAGCCTGCAGCAGCATACTCTTAGGTGGCATCTTTGTCCCGAAAGCAGTCTGGATGTTGTCAACGAAATTCTTGCAGTGAGAACTGTCCACCCAGATTCTTTCCCCGAGAGAGTCCTCAATGTACACCTGAAAGTACATTTTAGATTGAAAAAGACTTCCTACATGGCTAAAATAAAGAACAGTTTAAGTAAGGAATTCGGGAGATTCTCACTTTAACAAAGATCTCGGGCCAGTTCTCATCCTCCTCATAGGCTGCCATCAGCAGATTGCAAGCAAGAACAGACACGAGGCTGTTCCCCTTTGCTTTGAAGTTGATTGAAGCATCCCGACGCAAGAGGCTGCACAAGGCCTGAAGAGTAATAAAACTCCAGTCAAATTCTGTCATTTACTTTGGGGAAGATTTCTTTGTGCGGCTAACAATTACTGTACTTGATATCAAAAGTGTTACTAGCAAGCTTTTCAGTTAGGTAAACTCGTCAAGATATCTTTTAAGAAGGATTCATGAATACACAAACATGAAAAGCTTGAAATCAAAGGATGGCTACATGTACATGCATTAACCATTGACTAACACATAGACAATTATTTTTCTTTATTTGCTTGAATAATTTCATCACATATCATATTCCAAAACTACCCACTACTTAATTACTACATGTGCATTGCAACGTCGTCATCATCATCATCGTGCAACATCATGTATTAGAAGATCACCGTATTGGAAATCTTACTTCAATAATTCCTTCAGTAGCAAAAACGTTGGGTTTGATTTTGGCCAGGAACATGAGACTGAGGTACAGCGTTATGTCAGGTTTGGCTCGGTTCATCTTGAGCTGTTTGACTGCTCCACACAGCAGTCCCTCAATGCGATCATCATTTCCTTCAGACTCTGCAGCTTCAATCTCATCCAGCAGTACAACCGGTGACACTGCGAAAAAGACAGACATTTGTAGCTGTTTCTATGTTTACTTTCCAAAAAAGAAAAAAGAAAAAAAAAAACAGGTACAAAGCCTCTGATTTACCTTCAATAGGAACCACTGAAGGCTCCTTAATTGAGGGGGATATTGCCCTCTTGTCTACAGCTGCGACATCAGCAAGCCGTCCCAGCGCACTGACTGGTGGGGTGGTGGATAGTTTGGGCCGCTTGGCGAGGCTGGAGAGTCCTGAGGAGGAGGGCAGAGTGGAGGAAGTCTCTCTCTTACGGTCTGCTGGTAAGCCTGTGGTCGCTGGCTTAAGGAGGACAGCGGGGGCTTTGGGCTCTCCAGCCTGACTTTTTGACCCAAGAGCAATGAAATCTCCTGGTGGGGGGTGACCTGGGGAAAGGGGAGGTTACAGTAAGATATGATTTGCTACTGAAGAAACAACACTAGGGCTACGGTCACACTGTAAACCTTACTGCTCAATTGTTGCTCAAATCTGAGTTTTTTTGCTTGGCTGTTCACATCAGTCAAATGTTATACCTTCTAACTTCAGTACTACCTAGTTCTCAGTCATTTTTACATGTTTTCAGCAACTATGTTATAACATGTATCATGTCTTTGGAAGAAAAACTCCCTTTTCCACAAGGACTTCAATAAACTGATGTGCAGCTGAAGCCAGCAAATGAATGTGCAAATAGATGGAGATGGGGAGAAAGAGAGCCAAAATATATTCTGTTTAATTTATATTATTTTATACATAAGATTATTTTCTTTAATTATGGCTATCTGTCAAGCAATGGCTGCTACTTTTGTACAGGGGTGTTGCAGAACTGAACCAGAAGTGGTGGGATTGTGACGTGAATGGCTTCGCACAAACAGATTTCATTCAAAATTTCAGGATGTCTGCCAACAAGACACTTTGGGCGAGTGAAGATGCACAAATTCTGATATGTCTGTTCACACTGAGGTCACACTGCAAAAAATAAGATCTGTTTCTGCTTTAGGACCATGTATAAAAGTGACCTAAATGAGAAGTGAGAGGATCAAATTCCATGCAGTTTGTGCTGTTGTCATGAAAAAAAAAAACAAATAGATCTGAGTCACATGTATGAGCAAAAAAAAAATCAGATCTGGGCTACTTTTGCCTGCAGTGTGAACGTAGCCTAAAATGAAACTGGGGTTGGCATTACAAATTACCTGATGGTTTTGCAGCACTAGGGCGCCTGAGAGTTGTCGGCTTTGGACGATTCATGTTGACCAAGTCAAAGTCCCAATTCACAGCAGGTTAAGATGGTGACATTACCTGGCTGAGAGTGGTCTCTGTGTGAGGAAAAACATAGAGGAACACAAGATTAGTAAATGTAAAATACACAAATTTAGTGACGTTAGATCGTCATTCCCAGAGACTGGGTTGTGACCCACAGGAGATTATATTTGGGTCCCTAAAGAAATAAAAGATTATAGAAGAAATTCTGTAAATTGAAAATATATATTTGCAGTACACCTTTAGAATATATTTATTATTTTACTGATGAAAGGAGAAAATGAGAGCCTCTTAAGTCTGCCTAAATGCACGTATTTTGTCTCACTTAGGAGACGCTAAAATACCCTGTATTGTTTTCCTGATGAGAGGACATGCAAATAATGAAAGGGTCTGTTAACTCAGATAAATGCATTATTTTTGGATTTAAACAGCGTTTAACATGTGTATATGTTTATAAAACACACGTTCAAATAAAAGGCGATGCAGAATTAGCAGTTAAAATGGTCAGGTACGTTCATTTGTGCACACATTCAATCTTCTTCAGTAAGACCTATTGTGAATTGGGTCGCGATGGTTTGTCATTTTTAAAAAGTGGGTCCCCATTTTAAAAAAGTTTAGGAAACACTGCGTGTTTAAGGTGATTTATCGGCTGAAGCTAACATGAAGTGACATTTGCTATGTAACTGATCACTTGGCAAGAATTACAACATAAGCGTTGGAAAGCAGAAGTAGCAAAAAGGCTGCTTCCAGTCACCGCTGTGTGTTGTTGATTATATTTGTACTAACCTGCATATTTAACAAAAACTGCTAACGTTATGCTAACGATAACAAACAGGGCTAAAGCTCTGTGGCTGCTAGCAACTTCAGTTAGCTTAACAGTGTCGAGCGTAGCACAGGCAGTGAATGATAGCGTTAATTGACCATCAAATTAACAACTTTAAATTAAAAAGGACTCACATGTTTATTTGGCTTCATAAAACTGATCGTGGTTAATCTGAACGATTCACTTCAAGCACAAAATTTACGTTTGCCGACTTAAAGCTAACAGTATGACACAATCTGAGCCGTGATGGCTTCTTCTTCTCTGTATCGAAGTAGTTCGCTCACAAACGTAACGGTACACACCGCCACCCGGTGTCAGGAAATGTCCGGTGGTGTTGTTCCACTGTAGGCAGTGGGTTCCTCACAAATAGACCTCTTCAAAGCAGAAGTAAGATGTATGATTCGCTTCAGAATACTAAAATATCACGAATCTTCCCTACTTCTGATTTTAGCGCTGGCTACATCGCACATCTGTCTAAATACGCTTAAAGCTCCTTAGTTAAAACTATTAACCCCTACTATTATTTATTATTCTATTAGTTAAATTGACTTTTATTTGTGAATTCTTTCTTTTAAATCCTGTTTATTGTCCTGTTACAAATTGCAAAAACTGTTTCTGAAAAGTTTTAAAAGTATTTTATACATGTACATATATTTTATATACATGTCACTATATTTTGCAAGCTTGCTATGTTTCAGATGCAAGCTAAAGTTTTGTAAATGGAAATGTGAGGTTTTTCAAACCTGTAATGTGAATTAAATTGTGGAATAAAGTTTTGTTTAAAAAAAAAAAACATCTGTCTAAATTAAAACGTTTTATCTTGAAATCCTTCACCGGAAGTGTAAGTATGCTATCTTGTCTAACTTGACACTAGAGACTTGTAACGCTAGATACTCGTTGTGACCACCAGAGGGCAGGAGCACTCACGCCAGACTCAACACTTTGTTGTTAATTTAGAACAGCATAGGAATACGTCTCGTAAAACTTTACAATAGACGGCTTTATAAATAGCTCAATAACCTATTTACAGAGATATAATGACCTACTACCACCACAGGAGGGCAGTATAAGTAACATAAGTCGTTGGTCTCGCCCATAGACTGTATACAGTCTATGGTCTCGCCATGGTGTACGTCTATGAAACACATTAGTTGACGTGTCTGCCCTCTAGTGGTCACAGTGGGCAACTACAACTGCAATATCAAGTTAGTATAGCATATTCAGAGTATTCAGACTTCCGGTTAAAACTTTAAAAATAAAACTCTCAAACCAACAGCTGTAGTTACGAAATATGACCACTGGAGGGCACTGTTTTTCATGTTTATTTTTTCTTTTACACTGCCTTACATTTAACACGATACAAACGAAACTGTTCATACAAGGGGTGTAATTACTGATTATTCAAAGTAATTTTTAAAAAAAAAAGTTGCCTCTTAGAATATGAATTTTATTGAAGACAGCTGATGTCAGTAGTGAGTTTGTTTATAATTTGACTTCCA
>JAJHUR010113007.1:0-12365 GCA_027495735.1 Lutjanus campechanus | reverse complement strand
TCTGACAGGATGTTAAATTGTCGACATTATGATGGTATAAAGAAGAAAAAGACTCGAAGGCTCTAAATGATTTTTAAGATGTTCGGAGAAATGAGAAACAGTGGAGGGACCAGTGAATTATATTTGTTAGCCGGAGGTTCTTTTAAATTAATTTGCAAGCAGTTTGATCACTGAGGAAAAAGACTAAATTAGTATATTTTGGAAGATAAATACACACAATAAAAAGATGCTAAAATACAGACGGTAACGCTCAATTCTTTTATTTTTTATCGCAGAGATGGAAAAAAAACTTCTTGAGAAATTGTGTTTTAATATCACATCATGTGCTGAATATATTGTGTTGTTGTTCTGTTGTGGTTTGTATTTATATTTCAAGAATCTACACTCAACAGAAATATAAACACAACACTTTTGTTTTTGTTTCCATTTTTCATGAGTTGAAGTAAAAGATCTCAGACTTCTTCTGTGTGAACGTGAGGTTCATTACTCTCAAAATTTGCTCATAAATTTGACTAAATCTGTGTTCATGAGCAAGATAATCCATCCACCTGAGAGGTGTAGCATGTAGTAGGACTTCAATTAACAATTACTTTTATTATCGATTAATCAGCCAGTTATTTTCACAATTAATCGATTAATCGTTTAGTCTGTAAAATATAAAAAAGAAAGTGAAAACTGCTCATCACAGTTTCCCAGAATCCAAAGTGACGTGTTGCTTCAAAATGACTGAAACAATTAATCCATCATCAAAATAACTGGCAGCTATTTTTCTTTCCATCGACTAATCGATTAATTGACTAATCGTTGATGCAGATTAAATTGTAATCAGCATCTCTACGTGCCGTTTGTCAGGTGGACAGAATTCACTTGGCAGAGGAGAAGTGTTGACTAACACGGATTTTAACAAATCTGTGAATAAGTATTTGAGAGAAATAAACCTTTTGTGTGAACAGAAGAAGTTCCAGGTCCTTAAATCCTGTTGTTTAATCAGCATCTCTATATGATCGAACGATTAGTCAATTAATCGATTAGTGGATGGAAAGAAAAATAGTTCAGTCATTTTAAAGCAGAGATGAAGACGTCACTTTGGATTCTGGGAAACTGTGATGAGCAGTTTTACTTGATCTTTTACAGACGAAATGATTAATCAGTTCAATGTGAAAATAATTGGCAAATTAATCAATAATGAAAGTAATTGTTAATTGCATCCCTACTATATGCTACACCTGTCAGGTGGATGGATGATCTTGGCAAGAGGAAGTGCTCATGAACAGATTTAGTCAAATTTATGAGCAACATTTGAGAGTAATAAACCTCTCGTGTGCACAGAAGAAGTCTGAGATCTTTTACTTCAAATGGGAGCAAAAAAAGTGTTGTGTTTATATTTTTGTTGAGTGTATTTTCATCAATCTTCTGTATTTTATGTATTTTACAGTATTTTAATATATTGTGTGCAGAAACAAGGCAAAAGAGGGTAGAAAGAGGGAAGGAGAGGAGAAAAAAAAGGAGCACCGGAGATAAAACAAATGCAACCAGTATCAATATCTGATCCACCCACTCAGTGTGTGTGTGTGTGTGTGTGTGTGTGTGTGTGTGTGTGTGGAGGCATGGTCCCCTGTGTGTGAGTGTGTGTGGGGGTGGTGACGGGTTGCATTTTGTCCCCTCCCGTCTGACTAAACTGCTCTGTGAAATAGACTCAGTTATTATAGAGGGAGGGAGGGAGAGAAAGGAAGAGCCATAGAGAGAGGGAGGGCGGGTGGGGTGAACAGTTGTGAGGTAGGACAAGAGAGAGAGAGAGAGAGAGAGAGAGAGAGGAAGGGGAGGGGAGGGGGGGAGTCAGTGGTACCTAGAGGGAGCGGCAGGCAGACGGAGACAGAGGGAGCAGAGCTGCTGTGTTCTGTATCGCTGACTGACAGCCGAGCAGCGATCGAGCGCTGCTGACCGCCGGCAGACGCACAGCAGACGAGCGTGAGGAGGACGGAGGGGCGAGGCTGCTGCGGTTGCATGCGGTAACCATGGCGCAGCCGTCTCCGAGCGCATCGCCGGGCATCCGTCGCCGTAGCGATGGCTCAGTGAGAGAGTGTCTCTTCTTCCCTGTTTCTGAACGCAACGAGCAGGAGAGGCTGGAGGCCCTGGTCCGCCGGAGAGCCGGGGGCGCCGAGAGACGAGGAGGAGGAAATGGAGGTGGAGGCGGAGGAGGAGGAGGAGGGGGGGAGGCCCGGGACCACCTGGATAACAGGCCCAAACGCTGGACATGGGGAGGACCGCCCGATGGAGTAGAGGGTGAGTATGATGGGAGGTGTGGGTGGGTGGGGGGGGTTTGTTGACGAGGTGATGGAGAAAGAAGGAGAGTGATGGTGATGATGTCAGCGGAGGGTTGGTGCGAGAACAGCTGAGAGCATAACGGGTGGATGCTGATGGGGGCTGGGAGGAGAAGAGGAGAGGAGGAGAGGTGTTTTCGGGGGGGAGGTCTGGAGGTCAGGAGGGGGAAAGGGAAGAGGGGGATGGTGGGATGAAAGGGTGGGGACGACAAAGCAGAGGAGAGCAGCTGAGGAAGAGGAGCAGGTGATGTGAGGGTAAAGAGAGGAAGGTGGAGGAGGAGGAGAAGTGATGGAGCTAAAGAAAGGAGAAGGGCAAAGGATGGAAAAGGGTGTGGAGGCTGCAATGCAGGAGCTGCTCAGAGCTTTGTGTGTAAACCTGAGCGGCTGTGTGTGTGAATCAGACCCGCTGAAGCTGTGTGAGCTGGTGGTGTTAAATGTGCTACAGGTGTGTGTTTGTGTGTTATTGCTCTGTTGTTTTATTTCTGTGTTGGGAGGCAGGGCCGATTCCCAGAAGAGCGGGAGTTACACATCAACCTTGAACGCACCAAGGCCGCGCACGTAAACACAGACAAAGTGCGACACGAGGCCGTCCGCTCTGCCGACGTTCGTCTCTTTTTAATTCACGTCTCTGTTTTCTTTCGTGTCTCGTCGTTGTCGTCTTTTTTTTAATGACATATTTCAGCCGTCGTGTCGGCCGGCAGGAGGCCACAGCGCCACCAGCTAGGCTCGACATCCTGTGGTGCATTCATAACGCCATCAATTATTCACAGTCCCCATCAGCCCAGCCGTCCTGGCACTGGGATCAGGGTCCACCCAGCAGCAGCAGCAGCAGCAGCTCATCTGGCTCCGGCCCGGCTGACTGACGGGCAGAGAGGCTGCTGTGGGATGTGTTGGGCCCAGCAGAACGCTCACTGCAGCAGAAAACAGCGGCATCTCATCTTACAGCTCCACTCGATTAAAGGACAGAGACTCACTAAAGACGCAAAGTGTGTGTCTGTGTGTGTGCTGCGTATTTTTCTCTGAATCCAAGGTGGTTCAGTTTAATCTGACAGGATGTTCAGTCCATCGTGGCAGCATTTTCTTTACCGGGGATACATCAGCTCAGTTGTGTTCACATGCTTTATGTTCTGGAAAATTGAAAGACATATGGAGGACATTGATTGGTCAATAATCAGCCGGGGTCCCAGGCTGTAAATCAACCTGCTGTAACAGGCTGCTTCAGCATGATTAATGCAAATATGACAGGAAGCTGATGGTCATCCACTACAAACTGCTGCAGAGCCAAACATTGTTCAAACCACAGAACTTTAATTTAAATTCTAGTGGAAAAACCTAAAGTTCTCAGGGGAACCAAATCTGTCAGGATGAACTTTTAGAACAGAGACATCTGGAATATTTGCTTCAAAAGAGCTAAAAAAGAAAAGGAACACAAAGTTTTAAGGGAAATATTGACACTTTTCATGTTGATGTCCAGTCAGTGTTGATGGTAAATGTAGTCAGTTGAAGCAATAAATTCCTCTGTTCTGTTATACTGACAGCGAGTGTTCTCCTGCTAATCTACATGTTCTTCTGCCTCCCACGCCCATGTTAATAATAATAAAAACTTTATTTAGCACCTTTAATACCTTTAAAAACAGGGAGCAGGATCCCCAGGAGGCCAAATAACAGCAGAAAGCCAAAACAGTGAGTGAAACAGCAAGACAGAGTTAAACTAAAAATGAGATAAAATCAAAACACAGAATGATACAACAAGAAAAAAAACACGTTGATATAGATACATAGAAATAAAAGAATAAAAAGATGCCGTTGGATAATGTCAGTAGAATTAAATAGAAATAAAAAGAATGAAAGATTAAAAAGATGACATCACATAAAAGTGAGTCTTTAAATTGGGTTTTAAAAGATGTCGCTGATCTGCAGCTTTATCTCCTCAGGCAGGTCGTTCCAAAGCCGAGGAGCCCTGATGGAGAAAGTACGGTCACCTTTAGATTTAAGCCTCGACTTTGGAACAACTTTTACCCCTTTTTTCATACACATGCTGGCCTGGTTTGACTCGGTTTGACTCAGGATGTCTTTAACCGAAGACGAGTTTAATTCAGAGTCAAACGGCTGGAAAATGGTGCATAAATGTTTAACTTCCTATAAATTGTTCACAATAAAAGTCCTGTGTTATTTTATTTTGAGGCAACAAAATCAGGACATGTTTTTTTCTTATCAGCAGTAACTTAACACAGCTCGTATCAGCTGAAAGCAAATATTAAACAGTAAAATGAAGCAGATACCTGAAAGTACAAACAGCGACACATGAGAAGAATAACCTTTAAACCACAGAGATTCAGTTAGAAGCAACAAAAGTACTGAAAGCTGAACACACAGACACTTTAAAATCTTCTTTCTCTTTGCTCTTCTGCTCACACAAGTTCAGTCTCACAGCCCACGTTTGTTTGAGTGGATGAAGCGAAGTCGTCACGGGTTAACTGCGGTGGACGAAACGTCATCGCCGCCTGCTTGGAGGTGTTTTGAGCGCGGTGGTGTTTTTGGTCCCAGTCTGGAGACGGTCCATCTTGGGCGCATCTGAAACTTGGCACAGCTCGGCGCATTAAAAGTGTCAATAGAAATGCAATCAGCACGGCACGGTTTGACCTAGCATGGACAAAAGTGCCAATGGAAAAGTCCCACAGGAGGCCCCAGATGGACTTTAAAAGTGATCAGTACAATCTTAAAATCAATTCTAAAATGCACAGGGAGCCAATTGAGGGAAGTCAAGACTGGGGTGATGTGAAACTGGTTTCTGAACCAACTGGAGGCGAGAGATAGAAAGTAGGGAGTTTGAAAAGTCCAGTCAAGAGACGATTTTGGGAGCAGCGGTTTAAAAGATGTTCAAGACAAGATGTCCGCTCCATCATGGCAGCATTTGTAGTTTTTTTCTGATACAGCGATTCATCAAAACTCATTGACTCATTCGTGTTCACATGCTTTATGTCATGAAAAATTGAACAGACATATGGAAGCTATTGATCGGTCAATAATAAGCCGGGCTCTCAGGCGATAAATAACCAGCTATAAAAGGCCACTTCAACTTGATGAATGCAGATGTGATGGGAAGCTGATGGTCAGACATTACAAACTGCTGTGCAGCCAAACTTTGTTCAAAACACAGAACTTTACTTTAAATTCTAGTCCAGATCCCAAAGTTAAAAAATCCAGAATATTTCAATATTGTAGAGCTTCAAAAAGAGCTGGAACAAAGTGATTTTCCAAATGGGAAATAAAACACAATGTTTAAGGGAAAATTTGTCACTTTTTTAAATAAAAAATGTAGATGTAGCCAACTGAATCCCCAGTACTGCTGTTTATTGACCAAGAAAGCTGAGTTCTTCTGCTCGTGGAGCTGTGCAGGCAGTGCCTACATGTACCAGCATGCATTGCGTGTGAGCTTCTCACTCCCACATCCATGTTGCCGCGTATCACCACCCAGGCCTGTAGCTCTTGCTTTGTCGGCCGAAACATAAAGTTAGGTGACAGAAATACTAATCCAGCACTCGTCCTGGTTACTCAGAGGTGGAAACTAGATATCGAAGCTGAAATAGTTTGTAGTTCTTCCTGAACACTAGCGACATGACAGTGACATCACTGGATGCAGGAAGAACAACATATTTTGCAGCAGATGAACTTAGCTTTCTGGCTCAGTTTAGCAGCACTGAGGACTACATTTACCATCAACACTGGCTGGACAACCACATGAAAAGTGGTGAATTTTCCCTTTAAGGGTTAAATGACGCCTTTAAGTGCTCTGACTTCATAAGTTGTGATTTATGTGGATGTTTTAAAAAATGTCAGAGGCCACAGAGTCACTTTATTAAAAGGATGTTGTCCTGATACAACAAACTGACCCTTTTGTTCAGTTTCAGCCTCACTCGTCAGTGCTGTCAGTGAGTCAGTACTCATGATAAACAGTACCAGCACTGTGACTGTTTCTTACTCACTGGTCCTTCTCACAAGCTGCTGGTGCTCTTTTCTTCCCTCTTCATATGAGGTTCTCTGGTGAGTCACAGTGGTCCTAAATAAACTGCATTACCCAGGGGTCACTGTGTGACGCTCACCTGTTTCCGCTCCCCTCTGCATTTCTCTGCCAGCTGGTCGTCTGAGCAGAGTTGTCACGATAACAGACTTTAAAACTTTGATAAAAAAAAAACAATACACCATACCTCTTATGATAAAAAGAAAAAGACACAGAATCAGATGATTTTTCTTTTTGTAAATGAACAACCTGCAGGCGGCGCTGCTACAGAAAAAGTCACTGAACTGTTTGGTTTTGCTGCACAACAAATTTTAAACTGAACTGAACTGAGGTCTTGAATGAGCACAGATCTTTTTTGTAGCTTCGGTATTTTCGAGACTATAATTAATCATTTTAAACACGTCATATAATAAATTTATTGAAGTATTGATTCTTCTGACAAGCTTAACTCTAAGTAACGTTACAATAATGGTGGCCAGGCTCCAAAAGGGCAGAACAGAAACCATGAACAGAGTCAGACGACGACACAACAGAGCTCTGAAAGTCAAATCTTACACAAACAGAACTAAATGTAATCTGAGAGAAGTAAGCTAACGTTAGCAGCCCAGCCCGATGTCTTCCTTACACGCTAACGCTAATAGTTGCTCCCTTAGTTTAAGAAATTAATTACTGAAATTTAGATTATTATACTTAATGGTTTGCTGCTACCAGCTGATAGACAAGCAAACAAGTCGATAAGCGAAGTACTGGCACTTATTTTTTCCTACTTCAAACACTGTCTTGAAGGATTGCGATGTTTATTTGTTTTTTATGGATTTCCATAAAATTGTGAGACATTCATGGTTCCCAGAGGATCGATATTAAAGATTTTGGGTGTATGTACTGTGCAGTTTGGTGCAGACATTCACCGTCTTTGTGGACCTCGGTGATCCCCCGGCTTCGCCTGAGTCCAGACCTTTGAATCCGCCCACTCCGCCGAGTCGACTGACCCGTCTGGCGTCGTGACATGAAACAGCGACTTCTTGGTTGAAAAAGCAATCGATTCACTGAGCTCCACAGGGGGTCTAATGATTAGCCAATCAGTGCCATGGGCAGGACTAACAGAACCAAGGAGGAGCAACAACTGCTGCTATCAAAGCTCTTCCAAATTGATTAAAAGAACCAATTACTACTAAATCTGAAGAACATTCTGCTTTGAAGGCAAAGGAAGGTGTTTTTTTCTGTATCATTGTCAATTTAAAATGCTCAGGCGGATACTTTGGTCTCTACTGATTGGTTAAAGAAAATCGAGTCCTTCTCCCCCACAGAAACAGAGCAGAGGCAGCGTCAGACTGAAGATGGAAACAGGGTGTAATAAGTTGATAATTCTGTTTGATATCAAGCAAATCTTGCCCCATCGTGAGGTCAGAATATCAGTTTGTCTTTTAGACTCTTATGGTGCGGTCCATTTGAACTGGGAAGTCAGAGTTCCCAGTTGGAAATTTCCATTGGAACAGCTTCTGAAGGGCTCCAGAAAGATGGAGGACCCTCACCAACCTGACCTCAAATTTTAAGATGGCTGCTCATCTCATCCGCAGCAGTGAGGGCTGTTTATTAGCACTCCTGTCTTTAGTGTCTCATTAAATCAGTCGTGCATGCAGTGCTGTCTAAATTATATCTGTGAAAATGTCGTGGTGTCATGTAATGTGTTGTTATAAAGCAAGAAAAAAAGTTTTTTTTCTGACATGTTGCACTGGAATGCAGTCAACACTCTTAGCTTCGACTTGTTATCCCGTCTCGACCACACGCGGGTCAGATGTGTTTTTCACCTGCATGTCTCACGCAACAGAAATGCTCCGTGCGTCTCTGTGCAGCATAAAGCATTTATTTAGATTTCAAGTCTTTTTTTTTTTTTAAATACTCGTGTAAATGGTGGACTTGTGTCCAGTAAAAAGGCACTGAAAGTGTGCTTTATCCACATTTTGTAACCGAGGCGGAGCAGAGTGTGCTCACCAGCCCGAGATCAGCTCACCCTGCTCCAGTTTAATCCCACAGACACCCTTCACTTTACTCAGCAGCTGGTCTGCAAGAAAAGGGAACTTCTCTGACTTTCTCTGCAGTGTTTTCATGGGCAAACTGTACATTTACTGCCACTAGACTATGTCACTGTTAAACTTTGATCTCTCTGCTCTGATCACCAGCACCTGTCTGACCTGATCCCAGCCATGAGCACACTATTTTTTCCTTTCTTTCTTTTGCTCAACCACACCCACTGCTCAGTACGTTTGGCTGAACATTTGCTTTGAAACTTGCATGAACGCTGTCGTCACCTGAGTGTGATGCTGACATGATGTTTGCGGTCTAGACAAGGGGATCAGTCTTCTTACTGTCAGGTACTTAGCAACAGATTCTCACAGCCTAAATGATTTCAGTGCCATATTGTGTGGACTCTTTTCATTGGCAGTATACTCAGATCTCTGTTCCACCATGTTTCACTCTGTTCCACCATGTCGGCAGGATTGTTCCTCACTTGGGATCCTTCATGTTGCTTCTATAATCTTGTTTTGTCTGATGCTGACGATGATTTGACATAATGAGGTTTTGATGAGGTACTTCTGCTGGGAATCTTGTGTGTCTCAGATTCACTGTTTATGTCAGTGTGTGTGTGTGTAGGTGTGTGTGTGTGTGTGTGTGGTGTGTGTGTATTTTTGTTTTATGTTGTTACTGTTTGTTCGTCATGTGTTGGTGACGCAGGTGTGACTGCGCGTCTACGTGCGGACGTGTGAGTGTGTAACGCTTTGCTTTCTCCGCTGTGCTTCACCTGCTGCCCAGGTAACCCTAAGACCCCGCCCTGCCATGCCATTGGCTCCACTCAGCCCAATGAGCTTCCTGCTGCTTCCAGTGCCAACCAATCCCGTAACGGTACAGACCTCATGACTCTGTGTGTGCCACGCTCATACCGCTCCCCCAGCACCAATCCTGCTGTCTCACCTGCAGCTGTTCCTCCGCCTGCATGTGTGTGTGGACGTCTTTGTGCCGTCGCAGCAGCTGGTTCACAGTCCTGCAGTGTGTTTACGACGTGTGTTCAGTGTGTGGTGATGAACTCTGTGCAGTGTTGGGAAATTTGCTTCTACAATCTTCTTTATCTTATTTATTATCTTAAAATATTTGCAGAGGGTTTCTGGGTAACACTTTGTGTTGGGCCGACACCCAACATGGAGCAAGAAAGAAACAGATGAAAGCTCAGAGATGATTTAATATATAATCAGAGTTTAGCAAACCCAGGTTTAAAATGAGTAAAGCCAGATTTAAAATTGAGCAGAGCTCACTTAAAACTTTAGCAGTGTAAACTGAAATTAATAGAGTCTAAATCAGTATGAAGATACTTGCTTATCCAAATGAAAATAAATGAATAAATAAATAATAAATTTGACTGTTATCAGAACCTGCTAAGTATAAAAGAGTCGGAAAAACCCTTAACAAAATGTTGCATTGTTTACTGGCTAGCTAAAAAGTAAACAGAAAGTTATGTTGTTTGCTAGCTAGTGAAAAAGTCAATCAGTTGCAACATAATTTACAGTTAAGTTGTAGTATAGTATAGTTGTGACGCAGCCCTCAGTGCAGATTAATGTTTGCAGAAACTTCCAGAAAAAAAACAGAGAAAAGAGACAGAAATACTGTGAAGCAAAGTGAGACTTTTGTCATTTATCTCTTGTTAAATTGCTGAAGAATTTACGGTTTGAGCCAAAAATCCTTTAAAATATGATTCAAGCCTGAAGCTCTGCCGTTTATTTAAACACACACATGGTACAGTAGGTTAGCAGTGTGCTGTCGTCTGCATAAAACACTGCTGACTTCATTTTAAATCTGTTCTGTGGAATATTTTAAATAAATCTCGTCCCTCTGCTCCTCAGTACTGTTGTCTGAATATTAACTACTTTCTTCTATTTATATATTATAACCAAAACTGTTTAGATTTTACTAATGTGACTTTATCTGGTGACTCTGCAGACTCCTGCGATGATGCAATTTTCAAATCAAACTGCGTTATCATGATTACAAAGGTAGATTTTAGTCCGTGTTTTAGGTCGTAGAGGTGTTTTTTTCATGATTTTGAGACCTAATTTTATTCATTTAGCAGCGTCTCTTTTTAACTCTGCCTTATGGGAGAAATGTTTTTTTTCCCTCTGCAATGCTGCAAAAAAGTGGAAGCCAGGTGGAGCAGCAGTGCTCGGTCCAGATTCTATTTTAGGTCAACGCAGGAAACGTGCGGTTAGCTTGAATACATCTCAGATTTATTTGCCTTTGAACGTTGTTGGAGACATTTTGGGTAAGAACAAAATACATAATATAAGCTGAGTGTTTTTAGATATTTAATATACCTTTAATGAATAGAACAGCTGAAGTGAGGACAGGATGATGACATGCAGCGAAAGCCTGTGTTTTTAGATATTTTAATGCATGAATATTAATTATTTTATCTGTAAAATCAAGAAGCTTCACAACCCACCATGAAGCAGCAGCAACAACCAGTAAGGTAACAAAAACACAGCAGTTCTGGTTTTCAGGCGATTATACACTAATGAAAACATACTTATGGATATTATATTACATTTCTGCCATATTCCTTCCTTTTCTTTTCTTTTTTATCAGTTTTATTTTAAGACAAACAAAGATATGATCTCCAACACTGACTCTGTGTTCACATTGTGTTTGTGTGTGTTTAAAAGAGAAGCTGTTGTTCATCATTTTCATCATCAGTTCAACACACAAGCACGCTCATGTTCTTCTCTGTGGCTCATGAGTGTCTGGTTCAGAGCCCCCATAAACACACACAGACACACACACACACACACACTCCCCCCACCCTTATCACAACAAAGGGCTGCTCCACTTCCTGTCTTCCTGGCTCAGGGCCGTGTTTAGTGATGCATACATATCGTACTCAGCAGGGAACCCGGTCTGAACCCACCCCGCTCCTCTACACACACGTACATCACACCAGACATTTACCCTGTAGCTATCTGTGAAACTTATTAGACCCCACCTACGCACAGTTCAATCAGATACAGACACACAAACACACACACAGACACACACACAGACACACAACATCCAGCAGACATTTCCAATCATCCCGTTTTACAGACGCAGCCGCAGCAGAAATCCCTGCTCTTTTGTTAATGTTTTCTTTGCATTTTTTCTGCAAACCCGAGAGGAATTTAACTGAAACCTGATAATAGTAACACAAAAAATACATTTTATAATATTAGTTTTCTCTTCTTTGTTGAATGCAAGAAAAACTGCCTGCAGCAACTGATGCAGAGACAAAACTACAGTCAGTCAGGATATCAAACCATATTCTGATAGAGTAAAATGTTTGGTAAAAATCTTTTCACTTTTCATTTCTGTTCCATTAACTCAACATTTATATATTATCTCAGCTTCTCAGTCAATTTCTTTACATGCACATAAATAATAATCAGACCATAAAGTAAAGTATCAGACTTTCTGATCATGTTAAAAGTAATAAAATTGTTTAAAAAGATCTAAAAAGATTAATTAAACACAGCGATGTTTACACAAGCTGTCCTCTCTGGCTTATTTGTCAGATTTATTTTGATCTGATTTAGGGACAGTCTTACCTATATTTATTAGAAAAGATAACATCATTATCATTTAGTAGAAAAGTAGAAAAGAACATTTTAACCTGATTATTATTAAACACATGACATGAAGTGGGACTTTTGAGGAGGTGTTGTCACGGTGCCTTCAGGTGCTGTTGGAAATATTTTCCTCTCAGTTTCATGGGACTGCTGCAGCAGCTGCCTCTGTATCATCCTCCTCCTCCTCCTCCTCCATTTCATGATGAAGCAGGCTGCTGGTTGTGTCTGCCTCTGCTCACTGTTCTGCTGCTTCATTTCTGTCTTACATCACCAAGGTTAATTTATTCAGCTGCCTGCACGGCTCATCGATCGGCAGGATTATTTTCTGTGTGAGTTGGCAGTTTGGTGTTTGTCGTGTGTTGGGTGTTTGTTGTGGGA
>JAJHUR010113005.1:4857-49335 GCA_027495735.1 Lutjanus campechanus | reverse complement strand
ATAAAAATAATCATTAGTTTCCAGCTTAATTTGTTCAGCTTCAGGAATATATCATATACTATGTGCACATGACGTTTGATGGTTTCAGCTACTGATGCTGAATATAGTTCTGACTTCAGTGATGCTCTTCAACCTTTCCTCCAGTGCTCCTTTGTATAAGCACATATGTGTGTGTTTGTGTATGTCTCTGCATAAAAGAGTTTGTAGGAATAGTTTGAAAGATCACTAATTAACATTTGATTACACTGGCAGTTGATGTGTGAGGCTCACTTGCCTTGATGGGCGTACATTTTGTGTGTGTGTGTGTGTGTGTGTGTGGAATGTGTCAATGTGAAATGGGCTTTCTAAACAGAAACAGACCTGCCATTGTTTCCAGCTAACTTCTATCTACTGTGTTCAGGTGTTCAGTCATCTTATCTACAGGTGGTTCTTAAACCTCTGACCTTTAACAAGGGCCTCGTGCAACACTTGTCAGTCACACATTTCATCTTGAGATGTTTTTTAATGGTTCAGATGGTTAAAGGTTCAAGGTTCATTTATTTGTCATTTTACAACACAGAGTTGCACAACTGGATGCTAGTTTTAGTCCTTTTATGCTGCTCAAGAAAATCATATGGAGGAGTGCGGAGGATGAGTTGAGGATTTTTACAGCTGCCCTAGTGCTACAGCAGTGGATACTTCTGTATCACTTGCCAACATCAGTGTGAACATGCTGTAGTTTAATGTTTAAGTCCCCAAAGGTCCAATGTGTAAGATTTAGGGGTATCTATTAGAGGAAATGGAATATAATATTCATAAGTATGTTTTGATTAGTGTATAATCAGCTGAAAATAAGAATATTTTCCTTACATTAGAATGTGCCATTTATATCTACAAAGGCGTCAGTTGCATCATGTCTCTACAATAACCCAGAATACTGGCTTTAGAGAGGGTCTCAAGCTTAAGTATTGTTGAGCAACACCAAAAATTAAAATAATACTTACTACTGAAATATCTGAGATCAGAATGCTTATGTAATAGGGCAAATATCTTTTTTTAATCAGAAAAATATAATAAATTATGCAAACTGCCCTTTAATAGAAGCATAATGTGACAGTGGGGTCCTGTTCAGAGAGCTGGTATTTTCTGAATGTTCCTAATTTGTTGATATTGCTCTTCTGTGATTTTATTTTATCAGCCTCCCACTCTTGACTCATCCTTGTTTGTTGCTTTCTTTTTTTTCCCGTTCTTCATTTTGTTCTGGCAACCCGCAGTGTGCTGACACATGCAACCATTCTGTTGTGCCACCCAAAAACATTCCTTGGCACCACAGGGTGGTTTTTATGCAGCCATCCTCAGTTCAGTGGCTAGTTCATTACAATATAAAACAATAGGATGTAAATGACTCAGACAAAAATCGCAGTTAATTTTTTCTTATATGCTTTAAATGTTTTTTGAGAAGGGTTGGCTTACTTGCTTAGATACTTAATACATATGTCTGTGCATAGTTTGGGTTTGTGTATGTGGGTACTAGGGAGTAGTTCTGCCTAGTTACACATTCAGTATGTGCGGGGACTTTAAGACATACTACCTGCAAAGTGGCTGTGCGCAGCACGAAAGCACCACAGCTTTTACAGAAATGTGCAAAGACGACCTACAGAAAGGATGCCTATTTCCAAATTTCAATTTGGGAAGAGCAAATCCTTGTATGTTGCTTCAAAAGGCTTACAAATTCCAGGCCTACTTCACACTTTTTCTGTCTTCCAGCACCTTGACAAGGTAGACAGACGGACCTGCCCCCCTGCCTCAGAGGGGACTCAGGATTTTGAATTACTTGAGTAACTAGCTCTTGATGTACCCTCAAAAGACCAATGCTCATCTCTATTTTTTGAGCTTTTAGTGCCTTGACTGCACCAAGAGGAGCCTGGAACTTTCTCAGAGTCCAGTTCCTTGGCCTCATGGTGAATAGTGGTGGTCACACCCACATAAGGGAGGCAGCTGTCACTCAGCAAGTGGTTCTCACAGTGTGGGAACCTCGTAAACTGTCCATACAAAGTTGGTTTGATATGAGGTTATGCCGGTTCATTTTAAATGGTGAAAACTCATTTTCTCACATTTCTGCTTACTGGGGCACAAGTTAGTTATAAGGGGCCCAAGTGCACATCGTTCTTAATGTTACCTGCTGCATGGTTGTTGATACACCACTGAACTGCTTCATTGGTGCTAGAAGGGGGTCGTCTGGAGGCTGGCACCATTTATAAAAAAGCCAAAGGAATCTAATTTATGGAGCTTTGCTGCCTTCTCCTCCTGTTCTTTTCTTTCCTGTCTTTTCTCACTGCCACTTTTATGTTTGAAAGGTGTGACTGCTCACTCGGCTTGCAGATGTGCTCAGTTTGTCAGTCTTGACAGATTTTGCACCTAAACTAGCTACTGTATTTTGTATTGGTTGGTCACATGATCAAAAAGACACATGACATTGGACATCAACATAATACTATATTATCCAGCAATAATCATTGCATATCTGTAAATAGGGCTGCAACTAATGATTATTTTCATTGCCGATTAATCTGTTGATTATTTTCTTAATTCATCGATAAGTTGTTCGGTCAGTAAAATGTAATAAAAGGGTGCCCAAAGCCCAAGATGTTGTCCTCAGATGTCTTGTTCTGTGCACCACCCAAAGATATTCAGTCATAGAGTATAGAAACCAGAAAGTATTCACATTTAGGAGGCTGGAATTACAGAATTTGGACTTTTTTTTCTTGAAAAATTACACAAACGATTATAAACCTATTATCAAAATAGTTGGCAATTAATCTAAGAATTTATTTATTTATCACTGCCTCTCATAATTCACACTCTCACCATTTCTCTTGTTCGTTGAGCGGGGAGGAGGGGCTGATTTTAAATGGCATGATTCTGTCTTTAGATTGAGTTCTTCTTTGAGCACAGGTATATTTCTGAGGCAGCAATCTGAATCACTTGCAAGGGGCCTGTTCTCTGCCTCACACATTGGAGGGCCCACTCTCTCTATGGGCCACCCCACCACACGAGCCCCAGTAGAACCGTACTGCCTGGACTGTCTATATTTATATACCTGCTACTTATCCTGAGCTGTTGAATTCTTTGTACTGACTGTACGGAGACAAAAAGAAAAGGAAGAGGTTCTGGAAGAAAATAACCAAATAAAAAGCATTTCCTGGTCATTTTCTTAGTCTGAGTCAGGACAGCATATGCATACAAAGGCGCACTCTCCACAAACACTTCACATGTGGTTAGTTTTAGCTGTAGCTAAATGTTTGTTGGTGCTTAAAACACAACCAGAAAACACTCCAGTGGTCCAGTTTGTGTAAATGTAGCACAAATTGGCTTTGAACGAACTTTCATATGAACCAGAGATTTTTCAGATTCTTATCAAATAATACCAAAGCAAAATTCCTAATTGTGGCAGATGTGTCTGTGTTTGTGTGTGAGTGTGTGCGTGATGTCAGCGCACAATCCAGAAAAGCGAGAAATAACCCGCTGAGCGTCGACCAGGTGTGAGAGTGTGTCCTTCGAGCTCTGAAAGCAAAGAGAACTGGGGACATCTGACTGAAACTGTGAGTCTTTAGGCTGTTGAGACGTTGTACACACACACACACACACACACACACACACACACACACGCACAAACACACAGTCAGACAGGCTGAGTCACTGGTCTGTTCCTGTGGAGTGCTGATAACAGCGTTTGCTCTGGGGCCTCTGGAGCAGGGAGCATGTGTATGTGTGTGTGTGTGTGTGTCCGTGTGTGTATTTTTGTGTTGTCCTTCTTCTTCTGTGCGGAAGCAGTAGAGATTGAGCAAAGGATAGAAGGAAAGGGGCAAAAACAAAAGACAAGAAATAGACATACTTTTACGAGGCTGTGTGTGTGTGTGTGTGCCTGTGCGAGAAAGAAATGTACACATTCATTAGTCTGGGTGTCTGTGTGTGTGTCTCTGTGTGTGTACGAGTGCTTTCCTACATAAAACAGCAGCAGCAAAAATCTTTAAAGTGGCTTCTGTCACGCAGGATCCGATGCTGTGTGGTGAGAGAGACAGAGAAAGTGAGATGGAGGAAGAAACAGGTGGAACAGGAAGAAAGAACAGAGTGATGCAGAGAGATTGAGACGAATGGAGGGAGAAAGCTGGCAAGTTGAGGCGAAAGATGAAATAATAAGGAAGTAACAAATGTTGCAGAGAGAGAAATCTGACACAGAAGACGAAAATGGTGAAAAGGGGTGTTTGTGTTATCCACCATTTCAACAGTTGCTCCCCAAATGAAGTCTCTTCAGTCATAGGCCACCTAAAACTAAAACACAGCAAGCAATCCCATAAACCCTCAAGGACTATACCCAACTAAAAATTATTCCAGTCAAGTCAGATCAGGTCATTTAATATAGTTTAACGGTTTATTTCAACCAAACCGGAGTTGGTGATTGTTGGAACAGTGAAAAGACAAACCAAGATGTTTTTGATGAGTTTTATTTTGCTTTTGTCGAGTTTGAATAAAGTTGATGATGATGTTAAAATTCCAGTTTTGCTAAGGGAGACTGGTTACTTTGATGAGCGCAATAAGACACCTGCTTCTGCTTTGACAAAACATTACTCTTTAAACAAAAGGTTTGTTATTGTGGTAGTCCTCTCCATGATGCTGTCAGATACTTCTAATAACAATCAGAGCCTGCTGATGGGAAAAGCAAGCACAAGAAAACAAGCAAGTGGGGTGAAGTGTCTGACAGTGCATCACCTGCGCTCCGCTTCTATCACTCTTTTCTGCTTCCATCAGTTTTGTGGTTTGTGGTGATTTTGACATTTGGTTTGTAAAGTTTACAGCCTGCCACGCTGTTGCATTGCTCTGCATAAAATAACGCAGCTAAAAACACAAGAACTGAAACTTACCGACCACTTGTTTTCTCCTTCTTTCATCAGTTAACAGCCAGTGCATGATGTGACGAGGATTTCTTTGAAATAAGTGCAACAGCTGATATAAAACTAGATTTATGATTCTCCTTCTTCATAATTCCTCATTGAAATGTTATCTATTTGCATTTTTGTAAGCTTCTATCTATTTAAAACCGTTATTATGATGCACACTGACTGAAAAAGGAAAAAAAAAAACTGCTCAACTCATAGAATCTCTACTGAGGCGTCTCTGACTGATGATTCAAATCTTCAACTTTCCGGGGTCAGCCTTAAAGCCCTATAATATGAAACGGCAAGCCCCACATGGTTCAAAGGCTTGCAAAACTATGAAAATGATCCATCTTCTACCCCTCAATCCTCTACATATATATTCTATCCTGTATCTGCTGTACCTACAAACATTATTTATTATCCATGTATCTATTTACTATACCTACATATTATGCTCATGGTTGCAGCAGGCAGGAACATCTTCCAGCACTGGATGAACAGCAGGGTACACTTGAGGTGGATTATCAATGACAACCATACATTTGTTATATAGTGTGAAGACCTTGTACAGTGCTTTCTGTGACAACAATTGAGTCTGTTGTAGTTGTCCACCACCACCATGTGTCTCCTTGAAGGCCAACATATGCAGCTAGTGCACAATACTTTCTTAGCATAATACATACTTTACATGCTAAGCTGGCTTGCTCTGAAAATGCATTCACTTGTAAAAACAGTGCTTGTCCACTCATGTCCACACATGCACCAAAATTGTGGTTCCCATTCATCTGTTCAAGAGATGGACAGAAACAGCCAGTTTTGTATGCTGTGTTTCAAACTCACAATTAGTTGATCAAATTAAGGTCTGATTCTGAGCAACAGGCATGCTGCAATGACCTGTCAATCAAATTGGGATTTTATAATCGCAAATCTGTCTGAAAAAAAAATTCCTCCAACACTGGGTAAATGCCTGTGCTGTCTGTGAAAATGGTTATATTAAAATGCAATAAGTGTGCTCCCAGAGTTGGTTAGAGGCAACAAAAAGGTCTCTTTTTAACTTTACTGCTACAGCGCCTGACTTTGTCTGAGCAGGCTTATGCCATCATTCCTAAAATGTTCAGTTTTTTTTGGGTTCAGAAAATGCTGGTTTAATACAGACAGAAGGCCAAAACTGAGAAAAAACAGATACATTTAACCAACCAAATTATATGGACAGTCTGAAAACTATTGGGGTTACACTCAAAACATTCAGGACTTTGAACTTTGACTTACCTAAACAATATCATGTAAAGTAATTTGAAACATTGAAAGTAATACAGCTCTGTTAATCTGGTTCTGTTCACTCCAGTTGTTATCTTTATGTAAGTAAAAAACAAAAAAACATACCTTACCTGTGGCGTCATTTATCTTTCTAGACAGTTTTTGTGTGAGCTGCAGAGTTTTGGAGATATCGGCTGTGGAGTCTGCCTTCTCTCCGATATAATGGAACTAGATGGCACTTGGCTTGTGCTGCTCAAAGCTGCAAAAATACATTTGGAAAAACTCA
Source organism: Lutjanus campechanus (assembly GCA_027495735.1). Lineage (NCBI taxonomy): Eukaryota > Metazoa > Chordata > Actinopteri > Lutjaniformes > Lutjanidae > Lutjanus > Lutjanus campechanus. The sequence continues at coordinate 42,876 of JAJHUR010113005.1, read as the reverse complement.
ACAGCAATGGCATAAATCGTCCCTTTAAGTTGTTTACATGATAGTTGTAATAATCCATATGTTGACTTGAGTGCATGTAAATGCAGTGTTTAGAAAACTTTAGACAGAGAAAAGCAGAAGGATTTAGGGACCAGGTGGAGGTAAATAGAAAGAAAAGCTGAAAAATTGAAATACTGATGGACAGCAGAGAAGAGCAGAGGAGAGGAGATGAGTGGAGTCCCTTGGGGAAAGTCTCATCTACCACTTCAGGCAACTCAACACGATCCCCTCCAAAGTACCCAGGTGCAAACCCACGGTTTCCCCTCTCTGCCTCCCTCTTTACCAGTGGAGTTGAGCACAACAAGGATGGTGGGAGGAGAACCTCTCATCACAGCATGTATTCACCTCTGTGCTTGGTTCATGCTTCCTGTGTGGGAGCTGCTGACGTAGGCTGAGTTTCTCAAGATGGCCATATTCCTGAAAACTACTGTACTTCGGAGCATTGTATGAAAATAAAGTTTCCAAGCCCCTCGAAAACCGTAACCCCACAAGAACAAATCAGTAGTTCTAGATTCACTACACTGTTTTTTTTGTGTGAGTGAAGAGAGAGAAAGCTAATCTGAGTAATTGAAGAACTTTTTCCAATGTAGTGTGTAGAATGTGTATAGATGTGTGAGTTTGGCTTTGTTCAGACTTTTTGGCATATCAGATTGCATCCAGATTTATTTTAGAACGTCTGTTAATGACGATCTGACAGCTGTGATCTCGTCCCGTGTGCACTTTGCAGGTCCTTTGAGATTTATTAGGCTGCATAATTATAATACAATTTCCTTTTTCGTTATTAAAGAGAATAATTTTTGACACACACGCACACAGTTTTTTCAATATTTACAATTTATTGCTGTCTTTAGTCATCCACTCTCCTGTGTTGGAAGACTTCACATAAATGAAGGTGTTATGTGATTGTGGAGATGTGTGTGTGCTTCAGCCAAACGTGCCGTTTGCTGTCTTGTGTCGATGGACCTGCTGCACCACAGACTTTGCTCTTCGGCCAGGTTTTAGCAGGTCTAAGGCACAAGTGGTTTCAATTCAAAGATACAAAACACGCCTGGCCACGCCTTCATTTTTAGACCTCCCACCCATGGGCACACAGACAGGTGCAAGTTTATCTTCTGTCTTGCAAATGTGTAAGATAGCAATGTCACCTGCGCCACTGGTGCCATCCGCTGTCAGCCAGGTGTAAGATAGAGCCCTTAGAGTTAAATTTGAGGCAGAACAGGTGCAATAAAAACACAAGTTTACTTGGTCAAAACGCTGGCTTGTAGTCTACAGTGTAAAGGCAGATTGACCAGGTAAAAAATCCAAAAGGCTCAGGCCCCATTTAGACCAATAATAGCACTGCATCCAAAAACACAGCAGGGTGGTACAGCCAAAAAGTTGATCCTGGCTCAATTTTTGTGGGGGTGCAGATCACCATCATCCAACAATGCTTTGTGTTTTCCCAGCAATTATATGCAGTCCTCACCCCCATAAAAAAAGGCACCCTTACCTTGAGTGTACTGTGTAGTGCCAATCTGATGTTTTAGACAGACATGGTTACAGAGATCAAATTACTGCTGAATAAATTCAGTGTCTTGGCACCTTATAAGCCTTCAAGCTGGACTTCCCAGTTTGTATTTTATCTGCTCATCTGAACCTGGAGCAACATGCCAACTCCAATGTAGGGCCTTTTTAAAAACACAGTGCTTATTGATGGCAACACAGACTCAGGCGGGCTGGCAGTGGTCAAAGGCAAGCAGATAGTCATCAGAACAATCTGTGGGCTTAACAGCAGACTGATTATTGGCTAATTAATGGCATCACTGACACTGAACTGTATCATCATATTCTCTGTTAGGTTCTTGTTTTTAGATGTATTTATATGTGTTAAATATCTTTTGGCAAAGAAGGGAGAATAATGTTTGCATATTAGCTGAAAATATGCAAATATAACAACCATTACCACCTTTATCTTTAAAGGATTTGTCTTGTTTTACTGTACTTTATTTGAACTTGATGTGAGCCTCTGTACAGAGCTCCACTTCTATTGCATTTACTCAAGGCAATAATGCCCACCTCTAACCTCAAAAACAAAAAGTTGCTCCAATTATCTTGGGTAGCATTGTACAGCGCCGTTGCCTTAGGAGGCATTGCATTGAATATATAAAAAACCTTATTGTCCTAGAAACTTTTTGCTGCTCATTTCAATCTGTTACAGTTTCAATTTATTTTCCTGGGAAGGATATGCCGTCACATTGCCCAAAAAACTTGTCAGTTGCATCACAGCTTTAGTGCTCCAAGGCAGTACAGCCCGAGGGGCTATTGCCAATGTATTGCATTAATTAAAAAGCAAGTTCTTGGTGTCCATGTAAATTCTACAGTGTACTTTGTGATGTTTCTCATTTGCAGCCTTTGTTAGTAAGTATGTCAACTTGTAGTGTTTCCCAAAACATTGTCTTTATGATTAAAATACATGTTTTTTTATGTTGGAAATGAAGATAAAAGATTTGGTTGGCAACTGGTGATGCTGTTCAGCAATGTGGTTTTCTGTGTTTCATTGTGGTTCTGCAGTCTTGGTGTCAGCATTTCCTCTTTCTTTACACTTTCAAACATATTTAGACTATATGATAAAACTAATTTCCAGATGAAAGAACATTTGGAAGTAACCTGTTTATAATCACTAACATTTTGATTAGTAACTGTAATTTAATTACATCTTTTTCTCTTTTTAACTATAATGGATTAAATTTACATTTGGTTTGTAATTTAATTCTATAAATGTAAGTAGCTACCCTCTAGCACTGCTAGTATCGCATTAGAAATTTATGTGAAATTTTATAGTGTATGAATTCTTGAGTTATTGCAAAGTGTTTTGTGAGGTCACAGTGACCTTTGACCACCAAAATCTAATCAGTTCATCCTTGAGTCCAAATTGATGTTTGTTCCAAATGTGAAGAAATTCCTTCCAAACATTCCTGAGAGACTGATAGTGGGATGGACATGAAGTCACAATGACCTTGGACTTGGACCTTTAACCACCAAAATCTCTTTATTCCAACTTTGAGTACAAGTGGGCATTTGTGCCAAGTTTAAAGAAATCACCTTCATTCTTGAGATATTGCGTTCACAAGAATGGGATGACCCAAAAACACAACACCTCTGACCACGGCTGTCGCCGGCGTGGAAGTGTACACAATGTTTCTTTTTCAAACATTGTGAATAACAGAGGTCCTTCAGCATACAGTCTTGAATTTGCACAAAATAATAGGATGATGGGTCCAATAGTATACAAGATCAGCTGCAGACAAGCTTCAGGTCTATTAATCACACACACATGCACACACACACAAGCAATCGCATGATTACCTCCAGGCTTACATCTGGAGGACATAACATTGGCAGTTTTATAAAATGAACCTTGTTGATTTTTACTTGTGGTATTTCATTTGCTTGTTGTGTCATCCATATTAAAACAACCACCGTTATCTCTGACTTTGGCAGCAAACCTCACCCTTGTACCACCTTCAGCTTCATCAGTCTCCTTTTAGTCTTTCCCTTTTCCCCAGTCCACTAAATTTCACCTTTACCTCACGTTCACGTTTCTCCTTCACTTACTTCAAACATATTTAAAAAGTATTTGGCTGTATGACACATATATTGATCGGAGTAGAATAGAAGCTAAAGCTGTGCTTTAAAGCACTGCAAGATTTATGACCCGCTAACTTCACAGCCACCTTCATGGCTCAAGATCTTGTTATGCTCAATCTTTTTCAGTCTTTTTTTTTTTTTTTTATAAACCTTTTACTGAAAGATTCTATAGAAAGTGTGCAGATGGCTAATTAACTAGATTTGCCAGTTTTTGTCAGCAATGGGTCGTGTACGCAGCTCTTTAATTGAAGAGTGATGTACACTCTGCATTGTTTCTAATTTATCAGATACCTTCATATCGTGGGAACAATAAAAACATCTGAATAAAATATGATATATTCATGCTGGGACATGTGTAACAAAGTCATAAAGACTTTTAGTGTAGATGACATACATTAAAGCTGCATTTTGTTCAAATGTGTTCATGTTTGCTGAATAAGGTTCTTGTTTTTCATATGGTTGTGAGTAACCATAACCAATGTATGTATTTATCTTTCCAAAATGCCATATTTCAAATGTAAAATGCAATTTCTTCATGTAAGATATAATGTATTGGCATAACGGATAGACAAAGCTTATTTCCCTTTAGAGATAAGAGCCTCTATATGATAGCAGAAATTAACAGTAAAGCTCTTCCTCCACATGATACAGCACAACAAGCTTATGTTAAGAGCTTGTGTCATAGATATTTCAGTATAGTTTCCATCTGATGTTTGTAAATATGAATGAAATCAGAGATGATTGTTGACTTCAGAGGGTCCGACAGAGAGCAGCGTTCCTGAAGCTGGTAGAGATTCAGGACACTTCAGCCAAGTGGATGCAAGGTTCTCCAGCTGAAGGTCAGACTCTTTATACTCACCCACCAGCAACATCGTCCTGCAGCGCTGATTGAACCTCCACGTGTGAGTGAACATTTCATGATTTGTTATGGTATATTCCAGGAAGCACACAAGTAACCTACTTTCCTAAGAGACAACGTATAAGGTGAATTTGCGCTCCTTTCTAATTCAGCGTGAATCAGCAGTGCAGCTAGCAGCCTTCATGATTCCTGAATTCCAAAGCAGCACTGCTTTTCCGCCTTGTTAAAAGGGTTCTCCAATGCGCAGCATTGCTCTGATAATCAACACTCTCCTCTACCTTCAGGCGGAGTGAGAGTGAGAGACGGAGAAGCAGGCAAACATCCAAATGTGTTCCTCCGTCAAAGGTAATGAAAGAAGCCCCGTATTCTTTGATCACATGGCAAGGGCATCAAGCCTGCGTTAGGTTTCTGAAATATCTCAGATGCTCAAAGCCTTATCTGTTTACACACACAGGCACACACACAAACTCACACATGCACACATTCTTTTGGGGGATGTCATGGACACACAAACGTGTATGTAAATAAATCTAGCACACAAACACACATTGAGGAGCAGAGACACTTTCATTGCTGTCAAAAGTAGAAACAACATCTCAGACAGAGCAGAGATAAGTAGGCGAGGCAGGGTTGATTTCTATCACTTTTCCAAATGATGTTGACACCAATAAAAAGCCGCCTTTCTTGCCTTTTCCTTTCATCCCCCTGCACCACCTTCATCCTTTTCTCTCACTTATCTTTCAGGTTAAGAATCTTCCTCTGAAATATTTCATCTTCCTGTTTTGGCGCCACATTTTCCTCTAATTTAGAAGTGGAAACTCTCCTGCAAAACTCTGACACTCAGTGACATTTTGTGCAAATAACAAAAACACACTTTCAGGGATAACAGTGTATTTGCAATATGGCTTGTTTTTGTTTTCATTTTGATTCTACCTTTTGGTTCCTCTCAGTGGTTGTAGTTAAAAGGCTGTATAAACTACCAGCAAGACTTGTCCTGTCTTCTTCTCTGTTGATTCTTTTCCGATCGATCTGTTTTCCTGTCTCTAAATCCCCTTTCTACCAGCGGGGTGCTTTTCAGACACACAGAGCAACAGCAGCATGTTTGGGGTTGGTGATGGGTGTGGGGCAAAGGATGAGCCCAAAAACTGTCGCACACTGGGGGAAAAATGTGAGTAGAGAAGTGGAAGCCAGGAGAGCATGGGTCTGTTTTCAGGGTCACTTTAATGACAAAAACAAGTTGTTCCCTGAATGTGAAATCAAACATGATGCTTGGATTGATAAGAATTACTGTAACAGCAACAGTGAGTTAAGTGTTCTGACAGTATGAAGGGTACCGGTGGCCCAGAAAGCTGGAACGTGCATTTATCTCATATTTGAAATGTTGTGAGTATGAATTAGCTTGATTATTAATGCTAAATACTGCAAGATTATTATGACCTTAAAGAAATAGTTTTGGAACAATACTTTTTCTCTTCCTTGAGGAGAGTTACATGAGAAAGTTGATGCTACTCATTTCTGGAGCTCAAGGAAGCTGTCGGTTATACAGGGTACAGGTACACAACTAGCCTCATTGTGTTTTAAGGTAACAAAATCCAACTACCAGCACCTCTAAAGTTGCCTGACTAGTTCTTGGAAACTCCTCTGGTTGCTTGGTGAGAAATATACAGCCACATGATGCCCTCCAAAACCACAAGTTGTCATTTTAACACTTTGGTTTTGCACAAATTAAGCAAACAAGATAAAACATGTAGGTGTGTTTTAATATCAATACCAGTATTGGATAATGCCTCTGATGCTGCCTGAAATGCAAGCGAGTACGCAAGTCTATGCACCGATCCAATACCACATAATTTATTAACCCCAAATTGGGACCCTGCTACTTAGCTTAATGTATGCCAATTTTTTTATGGTCAATGGACGAGAAACATGTCAGTGTTCCCTCAGCATCAGATAGCGTTTCAAAGTCCACACTATTGTAGCCAGCTCATGGTAAGTAGAAGCAGTCTGTGTCAGGAGGAGGAATAATCCAGTGGATCGGGTGTTTCTGAATTTTAGTTTCCCAGAAGTTGCTGGTCTTGGCCGAGCTAAGATCCACGCTGCAAATCTTGCTGACTAAGTAATTGACTGACTGATCTGACTGAACAATGCTGTGAATCCGTTGTATATATTGTACATAATCTCTATTACTGAACTGGGAATACAGATGCTGTCATTTCAGTCTTTTTGATTTTTCTGGGTGAATCCACAGTAAAACCCAGAGAGGACCTTTTGAGTAGTCTTTCTTTTGTGATTGTGTACTGGATAAAACTGAATTATTTTGAGGTTGGAAGAAAAAACAAAACAGACTCTTTATTGAGTGGACTGAAATCTGAGGATTTATACACACTGGTATTGGATCAGTACTCAGCTGATAAGGCTGATTTACAAAGTTCAGGTATGTTGGAATAAGTATCAAGAAGGAGAAAGTGTATAGGAACATCTCCAATAACATATTAACTGTTGAGCTTTTGCACGGCTCATCAAAGCTTCATGAAGATTGTGATATAAAAGTAGGCCTGAAACTAATGATTATTTCCTCAATTAATTGATTAGTTGTTTGCTCATCAAATTATGATTTGCCAGTTTCCAAAAGTTTCCTTAAGCCTATGATGACATCCTCAAATGTTTTGTTTTGTCCATAACCCAAAGATATTCAGTTTTCCGTCATAAAGGCAAAAAAAGAGAAAAAAAAACATGTATGAGGCTTCAATCAGAGATTTTCTACTTTTTTTCTAAAAACAAAACAAAAACAAAGACTCAATTACTCAGGCAACCAGATAAATTGTAAAATATTTGAAAACTAATTGATTAATTGTGGATCTAAATAAGAGTATTTACCCCAATGTCAAACTATTCCTTTCAGAATTATCTGCTGCACCTAACTTAAGGAGAAACTAGTTAAAGAAGAGTCTTCAACACTCTCTGAATTCGTTGGAATAACATACTTTTTTTTTTTTAGTTGATTTAGAGGTACATTATTCACTTTGAGGTAACGTCTGAAAGTCATTCTGTAATCCTCATCCCCACGATGAAGTCAAACACTTTCTTCTCCTCGCAGACATGACAAAAGGAGGCGAAAGATGTTGAAAAATGAACCCATTAACTCAACAGCACATTATCCACATCACACTGTCTGGAAGAGGGGGAGAGACAGAGAAGGTGGAGGGCTGGTGAGAAGTATTTACGGTGAAGAAGCCGAAAGGCAATACTGTAAATCTGGAGAAAAAAAATAGTGTAGTGAAGGAGAGTGGTGGAGTTACAGAGAGAGATGCATGAGAGAGGGCAGAGGAGAGGGGAAGTAGAGGAGAGGGAGAGATGGACGAAAGAGAGGAACACCAGAGAGGACAGAAGGACAAGTTGATGTGGGCGTATAATGGCTGATGCTCAAATTTTAGTGGAAGGCTACAGATCAGTGGACTTGGTTGCAGGAGGTTTGGGACTTGATCCCCTGTCGAGTAATTTCAGAGTCTTACAAACTGGGACTCTCTGGTGTTAAAGGAGGTGTTAAAGGAGAACTAAGCCTCTATGAGACACTGGCGTTCTGTCCAGAGGGCTGCTTCATGCCACAGAAACAGAAAATGAGATCCTGGCTCACGCAGCAACATGACTTGAATGAAGCATACATATTTTAGAAAACATTGTGCTGGGACTCATGATGAATGGTTTCCTTGAAATGGCCATGAAATCAGGATGACGGAGGAAGGGGGGGAGCTGAGTAGGAGTTAGCGAGGGGAAATAGGGATGGAGATGTGTAGGCGGAAGAGAGGACAGATAGGACGAGAGAAAACACTGTTTTTCTAGGAGAGAGGAGGACAGTGGAGGAGGTGGAGAGAAAAACTGTTCGTGTGTCAGTGCATGAGAGAAGGAGAGAGGAGAATACAGAGCTGTAGCCTTGCTCCAGGCACCACATTTCTGTCAGCAATGGCATCTTTATCTGCTAAATGCACTTTTGATGCCTCGCCACGTATGTTGCTGTAAATTACTTTTAAGACCCATATTAGACAGGAGAAAGGGACCGAGATGGGGGCCAGAATGCCGTGGTTTTGCCCTGGGTCGTTTTTAATGGGAAAGAGGAAGAGGAAGATTTCTGGCACCGGTTTGTCTTGTGTGTGTGTTCCTTCTCTCTACTTCTTTCTTTCCCTGTTTCTCTCTCGTATTTGTTATCTTCTTTAATATCATTTCACCCATGTTTCCACCCCTCATTTTCTCCCTCCATCAATGGATTTTATGTATCCCTCCTCCCCTTGCCCTACATGTTTGGAGGCACTCTGTTTATCTCAGTTTTGGGTGTTATGGCTGGTGAAAGGGGCTCTTAGCCATATTAGGAACAAGAGTGCAGAAGATAGCCTTGTGTGGGTGGTTTGATTTTGACAGTATTTTCTTTATTTTGGTGAGAAACATCTGCTCTTTATCAACCACAACACACAGTGATAAACACACGCCTGCACCCATGTGTGTCTCGTTTTTCCCTTTCTCATGTACGCCAACCGCAGCTACACAGACAAGTCCTTAAAGGGTGGGAACATTATTTTTTGGATTATTGATGTTTACATAACATTTTATGGTTTCCAGCAGTGTTCCCCCTGTTTTTAAATCCAGACAATTAAATTTTTGGTCAAAGCATGTATGTTTTAGCATCAAAATGATGAGCTCACGTGTGTGATGGGATGTTCACCCCTATCTTAAGAAAAAAGGAAAGTTCTTTCTTTCAAAAAAACAGCAAACTTAACAAACATATTAACATGTCAAGGAATGTAACACAACCTTTAGAAGCTATCACTATGGCCAACGTTAGCATAAACAGCTATTTATTTACCAGTGAAGAAGAAATGTTGCAAATTCAGCCCAGGGGCGTTTCTAGAGGGGGGGGGGGCCTGGGGGGATACTCACCACAGCTGAAATCTCATTGGCCACCCCAAGTGCCACCCCATTATCCTCAAGTATGATTGATTAGTTAGTTTCACAACCTTAGTACAACTGAGGATTTAAAGAAAAAGGCATGGAAGTTTTATATATTATATTATATTTGTATGATATGATGCCACTCTGTTGTGTTTTGATTGGTAAGACTATCTTTTAAATACAATTTTTAACAGAGGAATGTAAAAAAAATGTAAGATACTGTAACGTTAGTAATACAAGTAGATATTTTAAATGGTACATGTGCATGTGCATAGGTATGTACATACTCCATGCCATCCCTGCATAAGACAGTGCCCCACATGGGTCACCTTAGTCAAAAAAAAAAGTCTTGAAACGCACCTGATCTGGGATTGAACTTTATGACTTTCTTCACCAAGAGCTGTCTTCAGCGGTGCGAAGCTACGCCAATGTTAACTCTCGTCTATTTCTGTCACTTCTTTCTATGCTGCCAAATATGGTTTCTTGCTCTTGGGGCAGTTCTTCATCCTGTCATGCTGAACCGAGGGCAGAGTGGACGCTATTGTGACTCACTATCACCTCTTGAGTTATAAAGTGGCATTAGAAGACAGTTATTAGTTATTTCTGCATCTTTTTACAAAAATGTTCGCTACATGTAGCTCCTTCAAGTATGGTAAGTTGTAGCTGTGAAGTGAATTACAGAGAGTCCATCAACATGCTCATCTATCTCCCAGCATTGTTCTTGAAATAAAACTTCCTTTTGTGGAAAATCTGTTGCTTATTCAGAAATTACACCAACTGTTCTGTCTCACAATAGAAGCCCACACAAATACCAAAATAAATGTGATGTAGGTGAAGGCCACAGCTTTTATACTTGAAAAACGCTTTTTCACACTTTCTGTCTTTTTTGTTTGGTTCATAATCAGTGCAGTTTTAGTTGTGACTGGAGCTGATTTTAACCAAGCATGATAGATTGCGTTGAACTAATTAATGTGGCTTATTCCCCCTGCAATACTGTTTTTTTTTTTTTTATCATTTCGATATTTTATTCCCATTTATTAAAGAATAAACCAATTGTGCAATAAAAAGGAGCAGCCCATGTAATCACTAGAAACACACCTGGCATGTTATCTGGCTAACAGCCTTGCCATTTGAATCCCATTTCCTTGATTGTGATATACAGAAGTATTTAATGTATGTTTTAGAGTATGTTCGAACAAGCTAATGGAGCATTTTTATCCCCTGTAGCATGTTAGTATGGCAGTGTTCTCGGGAACCCTCATAATTGCATCTAGCAGCTTGTCTCCTTCTGCAGACTTAACACTGCAATCTGCGGACACAGCAGCCACACCGTGTTCCAGACCTTCTTCAAAATGCAGCAGTAAAAAAAGGAATCAACACCAGAGATAAGTGGTTCTACATTTAATGCTCCACTGCTTTTATTGTGGATGTTAGGCCAATCCGGAACATTTTCTGTATTTATAGAAGCAAAGTCATTATACTATTCTTGTGCTGTGCAACACAATTTAACAGCAAGCTAAAGCTCATCTAACAAATGACGCGAAGTCACGACTCATTGTGGTCCTCACTTTAATAAGATACCAAACAGTGCAGTGTGAGACTGCAAAAAAGATGATTGAATGATCACAGTGTGCAAATGTGTGCAAATATTACACATGGATAACTGCAACATACTGCTATAGCTTTACTCAATTATGTAAGTAAGGACTTCTCTTCCCTTCTCACTTCAAAATCAAGTAAATTTCTTATATTTCAATAGATAGATTTTAAGATCCTTTTTGGCCACATTTTCATGCAGCTACAAAATAACAACTTACACTGTATCTTTCTCAGCAGACAAGTGTAAAACATACTGTATAATGAAGAATCACACGCAGATAAAACTAATTCAAAAATATATCAAAACTTTGAAATATTGTAAGCATACATAGAAAGAGAACATGGTAGCAGATGCAGCACAGTCTGATGCAAAGAAACAAGCATATTTCTTTTTACAGTTCATATGTAACTGCTAGTTTCCAAATCATCAAAACAGCCACAAAATTAAAAAGTGAGTGAAATACTTTCAACCTGACATCAGTCATGTATCAAGTTAAATTTAATCCCTAATCTTTTCTAGACAGGAGAGGAAGAACTTCTCTGGTCGACCTTATGTAACTGTTGCACAATCCTTTCATCACGTTGACTTGCATTTTGCAGACCTGCCCATCAGAAGTATTGAATGCCTCTGTGATGAGTGCCATAGGCCACTCTTTTTCCTGCTGCTTGTGTGTTTCCACACAGAACAAGATCTCCTTAGTGGATGTCACATTGAGTTTTCTTCCACTTGAGACAGAAGTCGAGTGTAGCGAGGTATAGTCACATCTTCAGCAACACCAGAGCTGGTATGCAAGACACTTTCCGTTTCCGCTGAAAGGCTGTTTTCTGTTCCCATGAGAGGGGCACGCTGACCTTTTGTGCAAGTAACGTTGCAGTAGTAAGTATAGATGAGATCTTAGTGGGTGAAGAAAGGGACAAGAAGTCTCTTATTAACTATAATCAAGATCCAAGTCAATATGCGGAGGACTTTATTAGAAATGATTAGTGATCTGATTTAGGTCAACATGGAGTTTAGGATCACATTGAAATCATCCTTCCTCATGGCCAGAAAGGAAACAAGGAATCAAGACCAATTCGCAAAGGAAAATCAGTCAAGGCAAGGGCTGCATAATTAATAACAATATTATCGAAATAGCAGTATGGCGAAGTGCAAATCAGAGCCAGAACCAAATCACTTTTTTTTTGAAAAAGTAAAAAATGTGTGAGAACTACAGTAGTATAATTTGCCCCATGAACTGCCTCATGAACTGTGCCAACAGAATAAATGTACATTATCCCTTATTTGTTTAATACTGGCTGCAACAGAAACTATTTAACAGTTTACAAAAATGTCTCAACGGGCTATATAGTTGCGCTCCTCGACACAGTCATTGCACCAAACCTGCCCTATGTTAGATAAACGCTTGTGATTGGCTCAATCACACCCAGAACGGGTGGAAATCCATCAGAAAGGGAGTGGGGGCAAATGCATCTGCCAGAACAAATGAAACATGCTTGCAGATTCGTCTGTTTTCCAGGCTACATTCCATTTGGAAAAGATCAGCTCAGCTCTTTATGATAACAGGCATTGGTGTTCAATCTTATTGTGAAAGGGACGTAACAGAAAGATAGAGGGATCTGGTTGCGTCCTTGTAAGATGATGGGATATCATTCATCACTGTCTAGCTCAGTGTGTGTCAGAAAACAACCCATGCTGACTAACCTGTTTGCATTAAGAATGACTACCAAGAGTCTCCAGGCTGCTCTTTTCATGTTCTTGGCTTCTGAAAGACTCTACTTTATCGTACTGCATTGACTCATGTTTACACCCATGGCTAAAATTAAGGGAGTAAGAGGGGTGGGAAAACTTCCTAGCTCTTGCCTCCAAACACAGAAGCAAGAATTCTCAAAATCACTTAATTTATAGGCATCAAAAGGCCAATTAAAAGTATTAAAACATGGGTGGACGGTCTTGTTAGTTTTACGATTGGCAGTCTGCTTTCCACACGGAGAGATTCTTCTTATTTGGGCAGATTACATCACTCAGTTGGGAATCCCCCACATGGTGCGTGGCTCCCTGCTCTTGGACTCCTCTAGCCAGCGGCATGTTTTAACACTGGGCAGGTCAGTGATGAAAAGGTCATTCTGCAGACCACACGCTGTCAGGTGGGCCTCCACACAGGCAGGGATCCCTCCTCTGCTGCTTCCAACTGAGGCTGCAGCCAGAGAGCGAGAGTGAGAGACAACCATAAGCAAGGCACTTCATTTCAATCACTGCAGTACAGCTTGATTTGCACTTGTCTTTTTGCCCCTTGGGCTGGTGCATCGCCTTGTTGGCCAGCCCATTTTCAGAATTTTCTGTTCCCTTTTCCAAGTATCTCTCATCCATTCAATCTGGATAAAAAAAAGACTAACATGGACAGATTTGTATAAATCAGTGAAAAGGTTGAGAGAGTGGTGATGCACTAAAACACACCCACACACAACCCAGAGAAAAAAGCATACAAAATGAAACAGTAATTAAGAACAGGAAGTGACATGACCATTTACAACTGACTTATACAATGACTTCTAAAATGTTTCTCACACAAAACATTTTTTTTCTGTTGTTATTCAGAATAGATGTTTATTGTGGCCAAAACCATTATCTCCATTTAACCTGTTGTACTTCTGTTGTGCAATTAAATTATTCAAGAGAAAGAGAATTAATGGCAGTTCAGTTACAGACAATCTTAGTTCAAATATTCATTCACATGAAAAATACCCGTGTATTTTGTAACATACACGTATAATATATGTTAGCTTTGCGAGCTGTGTCTTGTATCATTTTACAGCTGAAACATATTTGACTATATTGCAAACATACTGTGTTGTTGTGTGTCTTCTTCCAGTTCCAGCCTGTCCTCATCAGAAAAACATGTGTGTTGGTTGAAAGTGCAGCAACTTATTCAGACTGCATCTTGAGGAGGTGGCCCAAACAAGCACAGGACTTCCACCTAGAAGACCTAGAAGGTTTTATGTGAAACGAAAAGTAAACAGTAAATGTTATTTCAACCAAACCAGAGATTATAATTGTTAGAGCAGTGGAAAGTCAAACCAAGATGTTTTTGGTGAATTTTATTTTATTTTACTTTGTTTTGTTTTACTGAAGCTCACGACGATGAAGTTGAAATGATAGTTTTGTACACGGAGTCTGGTCAGTTTGGCGAGAGCAATAAAACAGATGTTTTTAGTTAAATAAAACGTGCCTTACTCTTTAAAAACATCTGTAGTGATCCTTTCAATAATGCTGTCAGACTCTTATAATAACAATGTGAACAGTATCTATCAGCCTTCCATCACAGTTAGTTATGTCATTTGAGGTGATTGAGAGACTCAGTTTGTAAGATTCACAGCCTGCCGAGCTGAAGCATCTCTCTGTGTGATGATGATGCAGCTAAAAAAACAAGAGCCGAGGCCTGTTTACCAACCACTCGTTTCACTTTGTGTCATCAGTTAAGTACCATCACATTGTCACATTTTTTTAATAAGTGCACCAGCTAATATTTAATTGTATCTCACTGAAATGTTAACCCTGCGCATTTTTGTAATCTTCTTCTCTTTTATCCGGTTATTCCACTGCACACTGACAAAAATGACACTGCACTGTCTACCTTTATATGTGTGCCTTTAAATCTGTGATTTATATTCCTCAATGTCATGAAATCAGGATATTGATTACAGATTACCCATCAGATCAGAACAAACTTTACTGTGATTTCAGATGCAAAACCATTTCGGATTAATACTCTTCTTCCTAAATACTTTACACATTGCGGCCCTGTGAGATTTATGAAAGCAATATAAAAGATGTGAAACAACCACAGTCCAGCTTTTCTCTTCCTCCAACCATTCCTGGGAGGCACCTTTGATTATGTTATAATTCTTTATTTCTTTCTGTCACCCCCCGCTGCGCTTTGTCTTAAGTTCTAAATCCCACAGCTAATCTGCGAAACAGGGGAAAAGTGCTCATATAGTCATCAAAGGAGCAGAATCTTGTCATGTATTTTTCTTTTTTGTCTCTCTGAGGAATATTCAGGACATTTTCTTGTCTTCTCTCTTTCTTTGTGTGGAGGACCTTTAAGTTTTTTTGACCTCTCTGGCAGGCTTCATTGAAAACATCTACCTTAGCAGTTCCACTGGCACAGCAGTATAGAGTGGATCATTCCTCTGGTATTTTTCACTTCCCCTGATTTCAATTCTGTCTTTGTGCACCCACTACAGCACAGTACAAACTGTTGAAATACCTCGTGAAATTGTGAGAGCATTTCATTCAGAAGGAACCTTCTTAATAAAGGCTTGAATGGATCCTACAAGGTTAAAGTTTTATCAGCACCCTTCTCTCTATCAGACAAAATGCAGTGGCACTGTAACAACACAATAAACCTGTTATTGGATTTTAATATTCAGTTTGTGCAAAGTTTAAAACATTTGATCTTAAAAAACTATCCATTT
Organism: Lutjanus campechanus; assembly: GCA_027495735.1. Classification (NCBI taxonomy): domain Eukaryota; kingdom Metazoa; phylum Chordata; class Actinopteri; order Lutjaniformes; family Lutjanidae; genus Lutjanus; species Lutjanus campechanus. Next base: position 27,338 of record JAJHUR010113005.1, on the reverse strand, counting down.
AAGACGCAGGAAGTTTAGCTCTCAATAGATATATCAGTCTGTTACAATATGGTAGATTCAGACTAAGGTTAAAGTTCCTAAACTATTCTATTTTCATTCTCTGTTTTTAGGTGAAATCGGCCACCATTTATGTGTTCTTGTGTGTCTTTTCAATATCACATCAAATATTTAGTTGTATTTGGATCAGCAGGCAGGGAGGATGAACCTGGCCTGGCTACTAGCAAACCGACAAGTGAACAGCTTAGTTGGCTTTGTGTTTTTTAATACTACTCATTGACAATGACCGATGACAACAACAGGGTGAGGGAGAAAGAAACAAGGTGATATTTGGGCCTGTTTCTGTTACATTGAGGCTGGAATAAAAATGAATGTGTTGCTTTATCAGAAGGAAAGGATTGTGACCATGAAATAACTGAATGCCAGAAACTTGAAGAGACACATTAAGGCTCAACACAAAGACAATGAAGCAGGTTGAAGAATCATTAGATTGTTTTTTTTAAGCTACATTAATCCAACTTGTCAGGTGGTTGTGTTACATTATATAGGCTGAGTTCAGTGTTTTCATTAGATAATGACAACATCTTTTCTGAAAAAACATGACTCAAAAGACCGAAAATGATTGGTTGTGGCAACACTTGATTGACTGAAGTGTTCCATATAATCTGATGATTAAAAAAAGACTAAAATGTCAACAGTTTTCATTGACTAAAACTAGAGTAATGATAATAAAACAGTAATGGCTGTCTTTGAGCAAGCTAAGTAAGCTTTGAGTAAGCTGTCAGCTAAAACATGACTAAACTAACAGGATGAGGTCGACTAAATATGATTTAAAAAATAAACTAACAAGGATTTTTGACACAGGATTAAGTCTAAATAAAAAAAAAATAGCTGACAAAATTAACACTAGAGGGATTGCATCTCCCCTCAATATTGATTTGGATGTGAACTGAAAAGCAGAAGTTCACTTCACACACAAATTTCCCCAAAGATTCTTCCTACATTGTTGGTGGTCTCAACATGAAGTGCTGGGTTTCCTCTTCACTCAAATCTATGTTTTGTGTCAAACACCCAACTCAACACTCAAGCCCTGTAGACATGTTGGCTTTAAAAATGTTTCTTGGTTCTCAGTAGATGGTATCGGCCTGAATTCACAACAGATTCCAGTGGGGATTGTCGAAAAGACATCCATAGGAAGTTCTCAGAACACTCTCAATGTGTGGCTCAGTGTGTTCCAACCATATCATATTTGTCAAGATGTCACTACTTTAGTCCTGTTGTAGACGGTGGGCGCATAGACTGATTTGAACATGCTAGAGTGCTGACCTCCCACTATAGATGAAAGTTCTGAGAGCAAACCATAACTCCATTATAGTTTTTTCTAACATCATAACAGCAAATCTGCCATCATGCAGTCACCAACACGTTTGCGGAGCTCAGCTGAATGTTAGCTTGACATTATTATTTGGATTCTGTTACTTTATTTGCCTTGAACTTTGTCAAACATGTTAGGTTTTTTAACAAATATTTCCAAGCATTTAAGTGACACATGAAAAGACATTTTTTTCAGAGTGTCTGTGAAAACCTCCACAGCCTTGAGGTTTACAGGCTATGCCAGATTGATGATGTTCAAACAGCAGCTGAAAGAGCTGTGAGGGATTTTATAAAGAGCTCAGGGGGTGACAGCTGAGTCGAGCTGACACGAACCTTGACCTTACACCTCTTTAGAATGTCAGCACGCACGCACACACCCATGTGCGCAAGCTAACACACACTCAAACATACTGCGCTCAGTAACTCTTAAACACACATGTAAGTGTGTCGAAGCTCTCTATCTTCCCGCTTCTCTCTCACACATACACACAAGCCTGCAGTCTTTGAAGGCCGTGGCAGTAGCCACTAATGTGTTGCAGGGTCCCAGTAAGTAGCTGCAAACTGTTTTCTTTCATCTTCAGGGGAATAGATGAGGAGATAGGAGGAGGGGATGGAAATCATCAGGCAACCAGACTGCCATCACATGAACAACTCTTATCTCCAAAAAGCCAGGTTTTCAGGAACTCCCTTGTTTCCAGATGAACAGCTGTAGATTATTTTTTTATTTCTTTATATATTTATTGTTTGTTTGTATTTTTCTCTCGGTTTTAAAATGTTTTCATGAAGGTGAAGGTTTATTAAATACAGAATACTCAGAACAATATCAGCTTTGAAATCAAGGAAAGCATGGACATAATATTAAAAATGAATTTCGTTTTACAGAGTCTTGAGGCAAGGAGACAGGATAAGCACAATATTTCAATATTTCTCTGTTTATTAGAGCGCTGAATACGCAACAAACCAAACAACAAACAACGGACCTTGAGTGGAACTGAGTGTTGATGCCATCATATGTAAATTTAAATCAAACCAGGAGGACAAACACTTAGCACCCATCTCACCCCTTTGAACAAACTAACCGAAGCAGTGAAATTAGTAATCGGCTCATTAATAAAGAGCAAAGTTACCCTGCTTTAGAGTTTACCACAACTGGTCAGATCAGATTTCAGAAAACTTTGATAAATGTTTGACCAGTGAAAGAATTACTTTTCTTGAGAGCATCTTGAAATCATATGTAAATGTTATTCACCAAACTAAGCTAACCAAACTAACTCTTATCAAAGTCATTAAAGATCTGGTGAGTGCATGTGGCTGTTTGCTTATCATTGCTTATCCAAACCAGACAGCAAAAGCAAACTGTCAGAAGTTCTGATGTATTCTGCGGAGACTTGAGTAAGTGTTCTCAATCGATCATAAAAGAATATTATCTGACGTTCTTCATTTGGACTAATCTCTATTAAAATATTCTCCTCACACATGGATGGACAAAACATTTCCTCACACATAAGCATACTTGCTGCCTCTTTCTCTTTCTTTCACGCCCTTTATTGTAAGCTCAGTTTGCTTTTTTCATTTATATTCTAAAAACATAATTTTCTCTCTGTCCCTTGCAGTCACAATGAGGATGCTACAGCAGCAAACTCCTAATTATTTAATTACATCAATATTGGTCACTGCTGGAATCACAGTTGTAATTAAGTGTGATTTGAGGTTCCGGGAGTGTGCATGAATTAATAATGAGCTAATCAAAAAGCACTTGGGCTGATTGCCAGGACATTAACACCTAGAAAGAGGAAGGGAATTAACTGTTGTCTGTTTCTGGATCGTGGAGCACATCTGCATCTGTCAGGGCCTCCAGTGGTTTATTGTTTTACTTGAAATCCTACAATTAACTCATTTCTGAATTGTGAAGTGGTAAGAGTTTCATGGCCCTGCACAGCTCTTGAAGTCTGTTTAAAATCTACTGTGTATTAGCAACAAGCAGCAAGATGGGGCACACACGGGCGCACACACACGTAAATTGAACTGTCATTTGTAAAGGTACAAGAGTATTTCTCTGGGGAAATATGGCAGGGGAGATCTAACATAGGTGATGGTGTGACATCTTTCTCAAAATGTCATTTTGTCTCCACGAGCCACCTGTCGAAGCACATGATCAGAAAACATGCTCGCGTCCTATTACAGGTAATGATGAGGATACATCAACCCCTCCAAAACAGGCTAAGATCAATACAGACCGTGTGTGCAGCAGAAACACAGGCAGAAATTACTTTTGCTGAGTAATTTTGCTTCCCTAGAACTGCATTTGATCTGAACACTTAACACGGCTGTATTGGATTTTCAGTTTCAATTTCAATGAGCTTTATTGGCTTTATTATTTTATGATTTATATGTTGCCAAAGCACAATATTAACAAAACATTATTAATAGTATTAATTAGTAGCATTAGTATTAAAATTTTTAAAGACAATTAACAATAATAATGTGAATGACAATAGTTCATATATGAATAAAATAGATAATGAAATAAAATATACAGTATATAATATAATTTTCAACAGAAACAAACATTGCACATGAAAAGCACATGCATTTCAAAGGTGCAATATGTCAGAAATGGTCAGCATTTTTGTTTAAAACATTTTAAAAAATGGAGAAGTATTATCAACATAAAGTGTAGAAGTAAGAGTTTTGTTATGTCAGAGACATATGTGTTGTGTTACAGACATAGCTACTGAAGTTAGCATGCTTACCAGCTAGCCTCAAGAGGCAATAGTCCAATCCCCCCGTAGTTTCAGCTGTGAATTGTATGCAAGCAGAGAATGCTACATTCACAAGCTCTTTTAGCTTTTATAGTCTAATAAATAAACTAAATAAACACACAAAATGTCAATTGTCCGTAATAAACCGCATGCCTTCTAAATTCAAGTTTCTCTCTTTTAAGTGAACAAAAAAAGGATTAATTGCCTTGTTAACTCATCATAAAACACATTTAATCAAACTCGGCAGACAGAAAGCCATCACAAACATGTTGTTTTGTCTTACCACTGTTCAAAAATCACCATCTCTGGTTTGGTTGAAAATAAATCCTTAATCCATCACGTTAGATGTGAAAATATTGTGGCTCCCATGTGTCTCTGATGTCCAACCTACCTCTCCTGTCCATGCCCGTCATCTTCATCACTCCCAGAATCAGAGTCCAGGTTGGAGCCACTGTAAATCACCTCGGTGCAGTGTTCTCTGTCGTCTGCTGGTATAAACACAAACAATCTCCCAGTGCTCTGAATGTGGGAGTGGCCAGACTCCAGTCAGCTAAGGGCCCCTAGCTAACTGGGCTAATGGCAGCTAGTAGCTACAGAATATAATTAGCAGGTACTCTGGTGATATGCTGGCCCCTATTTGTTTGCAGTTACCTGCGACAGGTGACCATATCTTATATATCTTTATGAGTTGAAACACATGGCCTCCCTCGGGGACGGAGACCCCCTGTCTGAGTCCAGCATCAGAGTGAACAGAACCACCACTTTCCAGACAGAAAACATGCAGAAATGTTCCGTATATACAGTAAAGTTGTTTTATTCCCTTTGATAAGTTCAAATACAGCAATGTCTTACTCATATTTAAAAGCCTAAGCCTTTTACAAAGTCATTTACAGTCTGTGGGCTGTTAACACAGCAATTTAAATTCACTTTTAATTGAACAAGCAGTGTTAAATGCTCAAGGTACAACGTTACGGCGTCGTTTTTAACACAGGAATTGTTTGCTGCCAAAATGCTGCAGGGAAGAAAACATTAGATTAAGATGCAGCCTTTTGATGAACTTTCACACACACACAAACAAAACAGAAAGCATTATAGATAATAACGTAAATATGCATTTGTAGAAATACTAGTTTGATCCACTCTGTAAACTGTGTTTTTAATAACATTACACACATCTGAGCATCATAAACCGGTTTTTATTTGAGCTTCTTGACTGACTGTGTCTGAGCTTTGTGGTTCAGTAATAAAATTCTTCATAGTGTGGATGCTGCAGTGAAGGGGGACCACCCACTGACCATGGTAGGGTGGCATATTCTGCTAGGCAGTAGAGGCAGATGGTGGGCATCCAGCCTCCTCTTGCATGACAGAGCTGGATCTGTCAAATGGCTGTGGTGGGACAGAGAATGTTGTTTGGCCATCACTGCGGTGTCTTCTCGTGAGGTTTCAAAGACCTCCACTACAAACAGGATCCTTATTTTGAATGTAAATTTATTTCTTCTTTTTGATTCTTTTGTTTGGAGGAACCAAAGTTAACAAGATTAACTTCTTGGTTTTTCAGGTCTAAGAAATGTTGAAATAAAACCCATCAGTGTCAACAAAACATTTTAGGGCCTTCAGTTTTTCTCCGGGATGCCCTGAATCCTCTGAATCTGGTTAACCCCTGGCCTACAGGATCCCAAATTGCTAACTGTGCTAGACACTTTTAAACTCTGAAACATTTTTCAGAGCATATATTTTTAGAATTTGTATTGATGATAACAAAACACAGGCTGTAAACAATAGCTTTCAACAAGAACAACCTTCTGCTCAGCATGTGTGGCGACAGGCATGACATGAGGGAAGCATATTCACAGACATGCCAGCTTGTAGCTCCAGACCTGCTGGGAAATTGTTGCTTTCTGCACCACTTCACTTATGAGTCTCTCAGTGACTTTTTTCTTGACTTATAATCTGCCACTGTAAATGAGTGAATTATTAAATACATGATCATGCATTTATACATGTATTTGCCATTTTTAAAGCTAAATTAGCACAGAAAAGTCTCACCCAGCAAAACTTTTAATAACTACAGAAGAGAGCTCTGTCTCCTGTGCTCTCTACAAGACATAATACTTAAGAAAATGGTTGAGACCTTTAGTACATTTAAAAGGATAGCTTTACAGATAAGCAAAGGAAACTCCCCATTGTCCTGATGGTGCTTGTGGTAATGCACAATTTAATCTGTATTTGAGAAAAAAACAGCGATCGACTGATGGTGGAGTGCTTTCTGGATTAGCCCTGGCCTGAAAGCTGGAGATTTGGACTCCGACTATGCTTGAAGGTTCCCGCAGAGAAGGCAAACAATTAGGTAAATTAGCCCATCGCCACTAGTAGACATTCTACATCAGACAATATCTGATGAAGTGTATCCTGGACACAGCATTTTTGGCAGAGGCATATATTTAACAACACACTGTCTTGGAACCAAAATGTGGTGGAAAACATCTTTTTGGTACAGTAACTGGCAGATCGTCCACAGAATCAATCTGCTGTGGTCTTGTCCTTGTCAATGTTTGCTTCCCCTGCCTACTGAGATGTGATCAAGGAAGGATGGCCATTGCTTTGCCTTTTAGTGACTTAAAAAAAGGATCCTAATTGCCAACCGTGGAGCTTAACTGCTCCAGTCCATTGTATGTTTCATCAGTGCATGGTTACGCACACAAAACACGGTCGCTGGCTGCTTATTTGTGTCTGATGCTTTGAAACATGCGTACAAGACTGATCCTATATAGACAGACGCTTTATTACGGCATGAACACTGTCATCATCACAAGTGTGATGCAGTCTAGGCATGGGGTTAGAAACATTGCTTCGTCGTGCTACAAATGGTCAAAAAATCCAATAAACCTATTTTTTCCCTCTGAATTCCTGCTGAGACACCTTCATCGACACGTAGACATCAGACGAGAAACTGATTGAAAGCACAAGGCCAAGCATGCACACATACACCTGCAGGAAGACTAACACTGCATATGCACACATCAGTTATTGTATCTAAAGCGTGCCACATGGTCTCACAAGTATCCGTTCAAAGAATACCACTTAGTCTTTGAGCATAAGTAAAGATACTTGACATTACCACAGAGAGTCTCTTGATCTGTTCAGTCTCAATTGCAGCATCACTGACTTGACGTTCTTTGACTTGCAAGAGTTAGATTCATTTCATAAAGCTGGCTTTGTTGCTTGCCTGCTAGTGTCTGTCTTTTTCCATCACTTTATGTCATCTTGTCCACTTTGTTTTTCATTTTGTCAGAGTTCTGTCCCTTTGTCCTTGCTTTGTTAATTTCCCATTTGAAGTATTTGTTAATGAAACCATTTTCCTGTATAACATCTTATAAAAAGTAAGCCTCCAAAGAGGTTTGACCCTGTGACCTCTTATTGAGCAGGAAGAGTTTTATTGGCCTTCATATTTAATCATCACTAAAAAAAATTAGATGCATTAGACAATGTCACGGCATGACGAAGATGAAAATAATTCAACTTACCATCAAGAAATGAACATTGCATTGATTTTTGTCATGGTTTGCTCCATAATGCTCGTGTCTTTAGACCATTAAACAGATTGTAGTTATGTAAACAAATAAAACTACGAACAACATTACATTTATGATAAATGTCTGATACACTCTTTACTGCGTATGAGGTCACATGCTGACTGGGATTTTCAATTACTTTACTGTAGCCACAGCATTTTGTATTTTCTGCTAAATCCTCCCATGTGAGTCTGTGTGTCTGAATGTGTGTATGTGTGTGTCTCAGGAAACAATTCAATTTGATGACTGTGATACATTCTCTCCTTGTCTGTCTGTCTGTCTGTCCATCTGTCTGCCTGGATAAATTTCTTGATTCACTTTTGTTCCCACGGCGATGTTGCACCCAGTGTACAGGACACAGCGCAGGTCACACAGAGCCATCTAGGGAATGAGATTGTCAGTACTCATCACCAAACATCCTGCCAAACGACTAAAATCAGAAGTGATCTGAGAGGATTGATATTATGGACAGTGTGTTTCACAATAGATGGTTATAGGACAGACACCCACGTGCAGACTCCAGACAGAAACACATGATTCCTCAGTCTCATTTTCTCCATCTCAAAATAACACGCAAATAAATCCTCCTACAAACACTCGCTCACATCGAGGTGTACCACCTGTGCCCCTCCTCTCCCTTGCCGCTCCTCTCTAATCCACTTGAATGTAGCTGGATATTAGATTAGAAAGTTATAGATGTGATTATTCGTCCCTGGGTGCAGCCATCTATTCGCTGATTAAAACGTGAACTGGGGGCCATTATGTAACTGCTTAAAGAGATTAAACCTAGTCACCCCCGTGGGGGCCCGCTTTCTGTTGCAGCATACAATAGAGATAGCACAGGAGATGGCACACATGACGGCATGGTAGTTATGCCTTTGCAGGTAGCAAGATAGAAGAGTAGAAGCGTGACAAAAGACTAATATTAAGAGACAGGAGACTGGTAACGTGGGTTTGTCACGAGTTTAACTTTCCAAGGAATTGAGTGTCTCTTTCAATATCTTCAATTAGTGAGCATAAGGCAGCAAGGGATTGGCTAATCTTGAAAAAAAGATTCTCCAGAAGACACACTCACCACACACATGAAAGGGTAACTTCTGCTACAACCCTAGCCGGGGAACCAAACAAAACTCCAAGCTCATGTTTCATTTGCTCTAGCAGATACGTCTGGGTCACCCTCCCTTTCAGATAGATTTCCAGGAGCCCTGGATCTTGTCTGGCCAATCACAATCATTTATTTAAATGGGATGGGTTCGTTACGATGACTGACAGAGGAGGGTCGCCAGCCCAGATTTGAGTCACCAGGCTCACAAAACTAAGACAAAACTGTCAAACTAAGCAGTGCTGATCAAATATGAATCGAGATTCTTTTACTGCCTCAGCCATTTCTCAGCTCAAATGTTTTCAGAAACAGTGTGCTGTAATTGATGTAATTTGAGAAAGTACAGTACAAGACCAGAGCATTTTTTTTTCTGCTTGAAAATGGACCCAGCACTGCAACTTGCATGTGTCACTCAGACCATCATCACATCTGTTACTCTGACCGTTTCATTGCTTAGATTGTAGGTCGATCCAGTTGCCTGTAGAGGTATTTGGTTGCCCCACTGGAGATCAAAAATGAATTGAGAGATTCCAGATTAATTTGCATTTGTGAATTAGTCTGGGAATGCCATGCTACTACAACCCCATCATGTTAGACAGAATAGATGAGCAAACTGAAGAAAGACTTACTTGTGTTTGAATGCCAAAAAGTGCAACAAGGACAATTTTGTTTTTAGTCTTTTGCTTGAGCCTGTAGCAACATTTGTGTTGCTCTTATGACAGTAAACAAGTGAGCATCATGAACCGCCCAAGCAAAATTTAACTGGTTGAATGATGAAAGTCCACAGTCAATGTTATCACTCAAGCTGAAACATTTATAAGCAACATGCTGGTTCCTGGCTGCTCATTGTGAACCCTCTGCCAGTTGCTGCTAGGAGAAGAGCACTGAACTTTTCAAAAAGCATAATCAAATGAAAAATGATCAAAAGATAAAAGATGAGCCTCATTTATCTTTTGTATGAGCGCAAATTTTTGCAGAGTAGACCATCATTACATATTGTCAGCTAACTAGTCATTAATTCATCCCACACTCACCCGGGTTTTGTTTAGATTTCAGAGATAACGTCAACTTCACTGTGGGAACAGGATGTCTGAGATGCTTCGTTCACTTAGCTGTCCAGTTGTTGTTGGTGAAGATGAGTACATCAACTGCTTCTAAGACTAAATCTGCTGGTGAGGTGAGCTGTTTTCTCCTGCTTCCAGTATTTGTTCTACACAAAAGCTAAACACAAGCCAGACATATGTATATGATGCTGAAGTCTGTACTAAAACTCCTAGACAACAGTGGGATTAGTGTCAAATATGGATATAGCTCCAAGCATAAATTCGCCTTTTACTGTATCTTTTGTTTCCATTTTTTATTAAACGATGCATTCTTCTGATTACAAAGCAACGAATAATTGAGTTAACAAGTAATTTCTGCTGGGTTTAATTAGCTACTCCACACTGCTCTTTCACATCCAGACTGTGGCTGTCTGACAGAAGACGTTCGTTAATGCTATATTTTCCCAAAGCCTGCGTCATAGGCAGTTTCAGACTAGTGTTTTAAGACTGAATAACCTCAAGACACAGACTATGTTCATATGTTAGAGGAGTGACTGCTGACTGTGATTAACCCAAACACCTCCACTTCCATTTTCACTGTAAATCTGTTCAGTTTAACTCTGCCACTGTACTGATGATGATGATGGTGCTTCAAGGCGCACCGCCAGATTTAATTTACACCTATTCCAAAGACTCGTTAGTCACAAACACTTTACACACTCTTTCTTAAAGTTTTGCCAGCACTTGGTCCTGACTTGGTCTCAATCCGTCTTGGTCTTGTCTCTGTCTCAGTTTGGATCATCTTGACTGCAACACTATCCTGTATTCTCCTCTGGTTGCCTGACAAGACAGGACTCCGGTAAGTCACTGTGCCTGGCCAGACATAACACTGATGTCTGTCTTTTTATCTAACTCTTGGGAAAAAAAGCTTGCAAAAGTATTTCCCCAAATGTCTAACTTTAAGGACAATGTGGTGACTGATGTGATGTGCAATGCACAGCAAACAGTACACTGTTGATGTAAACACTATTTCTTCTAAATTATGTCTGAATATCATAAAACACCTTTCTTTCACCCTTTGCATTATCAAGGTGGTGATACCCTTTAATGTCTTCTTCTCCATGGTTGTCTGTCTCCCCTTCTCATTATCATCGTGTCTTTGATGCTGTGGAATACAGGCGCAGACGACCAATGGGAAAAAATGTTCAAATTTCTACATACTGTACATCTTTCTCTGTAATGATGATAAACATGAATAAAGTGATGTCAGATTGTCTTTGATGATTCTTACATTCAAAGAAAAAGGGAGAGGGAGAGACTGTGACAAAATCCTCAGGGAGTTAAGTTAAAAGTAGAACTGGTGGGCTCTGGGGTAGACAGGGCAGCACACACACACACACACAGCCATCTTTATTCTTCCAGCATTAAGTACAGGAGTTATTCAGCATGTACACTGGAAGTGGTGGAAATAACAATCCAAACTGTGAAAAGTGAGGAGGTGGAAGCACACTCACATTCAACATTTAAAATAACTGCTATAGTGGCCTGTCTGCGTTTGTGTGAATTTCAAGTTGTATGCAGAATGTGCAGTGGGCCTGAGCTCCAAAAAGACTTGACCCAGAATCACATTTGAATTGAGTAAAATATTTGACACTGCTCAAAGACTCTTTTACTTCCTGCTTGGCAAATCTTTCTATCTAAATCTGATTTACGTATCTATTGTCGAGTAACAAGCAGCCATGAAACTTGCTTTGTGAGGCTGTGCTTACTGTACGCGTGATATTGCTTTGAGCTAAATGCAAATGTCAGGATGCTAACTTGTTTTCAATGACAATGCTAACATTCTCATGTTTAACAAGTATAATGTTTATCACTGTAACTAACTTAGTTTAGCGTGTTTGCATGCTAATATTTATTAATTTGCACCAAATCAAAATATTGGACAACTTACTATTTTAACCGTATGATGGCACTAGATGAAAAATTAAGGGATCACCAAAGTTATTGCAATTCATCTGGAGTGGTAAATGAATGTCTGTATCAAATGTCATCCAAGAACAGAGCAACAGTTGGGAGGTGGGTGAGTTTACTGATTAGCAGGCTAGCAGGCCTCGGTCCAAGCCTCACCAGCACTGGTCTCTGCTGAGAGACGAGCTCTATCTTGTTTTTTCACTTCGCTTTAGGTTGGTGTTGGATGGATCTCAAAAAGTAAAAGATCTGGTTTTCAAACAAAAGTCTTTGAGGTGGAAGGTGGTGCAGCTGTAGTGTGTCTTAAGTGGAGCTTTCCAAAAGCTGGCGCCTCTGTAACATTCATTCAGCTGCCACGCCGCCCTCCACACAGCTGATCCCACAATTTACTATGCAAGTCGGTGTGTGCGCACCTTACAGTGACATCATTTCAACAACACACTGCTTAACCACACCTCATTATTATTTCTCCATGAAGAAAAGAAAGGTATAACTCCCCCCTATCACTATTAACAAATGTCAGTTTGAGATTTCACACCAATCTGTCTAATAGTTGTTGAGATGTTTTGGTCTAGGGAAAAGTTGTGCACCAGCTAACAGACATTGCCACGGTCCCTTTTTTTCCCCTCTTTTTCTTAACAGTTTTCATTGAGACTTTATCCAACCCCTTCTCACCCCGGTTTATAAAATACTGATGCTGCTTCGTCACGCCCCTCGGTACAAATGCACAAGGTAGCCTGTAGCATCTGTATGAGACGCTGCCAGAAAGCCTTTTTAACGCGTGATTAAGATTGTGAAAAGATTGCAGTTTGGTTAGGTTTACATACCAAAACGGCTTTTTTATGTTTAGTAAAAGATCATGGTGTTGATTAAATTCAGTATGCTATGTAAGTCACGTGAAGTAAATTAAGTAAGAATGCCTTTAAGGTAATGAGGCTTAAAATGTTAATGTTGACTTCTGGCTTCACATGGGACACAAACCCCTCCCTCCTGGGTGAAAGTCCTGTTTTTGTTTGATCCATCCATCCATCCATCCCACTTCCTCCAGACATAGACTTTCTTGCTCTTTATACTACATCACCTGATGCATATGGGTTTATATTGAATTTACTTGAAAGTATGATGTGTCTGGGAGTGAGAATTAGCTGCCTTCTCTCAGAGATGTGACAGAAAGTAGTTCTAATGAAATGAAAATTCAAACTTTAAAAAAAGTAAATTATTTGCCTGAACTGTCATGTAATACACTACTTAAATATTACATTTAAGTCATTGGCAGTTTATATAAAATATATATGCGTTATACTACCACATGGAAATGTGGAAATCCCATTGCCATTGACTGTTGCTGGTGTAAGTGCTGATCCATATCCAAGTGTGCCATATGTTTCTTGTGTAACTTATTGCTTTCCCATTCTCAATAAAGTGGCAGAATAAAAAGGCTTTTACAGGTCCCTGCGGGTAGCAGCTACTTCCAATGGTAGTCACTGAACTGTGGGGCTGCTGTGGTGACAAATGGCACCAAGCACATATTTTACTATTGCCATTTACAATGCATGATCCGGGCTGTGCTGCTCAAATGACTGTGCAGCAACACTGTCGAGAGTTATGTTAGCGGGAAGTGTGTGCGTGTGTGTGTGTGTGTGTGTGTGTGTGTGTGTGAGTGTGTGTTGGTGTGTGTGTGTTTGTGTGTGTGTGCTGCAAACACTCATACAAACATGTACTGAACTTATGTTGAGTGTATTCATTAGCCACTGTAATGTGTATCTGTTTCTTGAGTAGTCAGGTTTTTCAAGGTGACAATGTGGTTACACATAATGATAACTGTACTTTTGCAAAGATGACATCTGTACAAACAGATTTTTAGATGTACTGATACATGAATGCATTGACATAACTATGTAGAAATGTGCAGCAGCGGTAAAACAAACCTGTGGTCATCATATTTAAAGAGGACGTGGCTACGACGTGATTTGTCATTTTCCTGGAAACATCATTATTTTGTAGTGTAGCCACTATTATTACGTGGTGGCAGTAAAGGACATCTCCTTGTAAAATGAGCAGTCCCTCATATGTGCTTTTGTAAGACATTCACTCTTGATAAATCTGAACAAATTGCTTTGTTCATGTCTATGTTATGTTATTGACTTTTCCTAGTAACCCTGCAAGGGTGTGTGACCTCCTTTTAATGGTCATTATATACAGATTACTGCATACAATCACCAAGATAAATCGATTATAAAACGCTCTCATATGGTTTATATAATACTTTGCAGTTATACAGTTTTCCAGAACAAGTTACCACATAATATTTGGGAGATTAGGAGTAAAATGTTTCTCATGTATAGAGAAAAATGGTCTGTTTATATCAAGTATAATCAGCTAGAATTAACACTTCACAGTTGTATGCCTCTGCTAACCAGACAAGTTTACATCCATGTATTTATACACTGTGAAGAATTGGTGAAGGAATGTACAACAGTATTAATTATATTTTTATCGCTATATTGGCCTGAGTTTCTGGTGAATAATTTTGAGATTTTCTGCAGATGAGTGCAAAGGACTGAAAGAGAGCTGATTGTGATGTCACAGTGAAGTTGACCTTTGACCTTTTGGATATAAAATGCCATGTCACCATTTTACTCTATTAAACATTTGTGTGAATGTTTTCATAATTAGCATAAGAACTTTGACCTCCGACCACCAAATTTTAATCAGTTCATCCTGCAGTCCAAGTGGACTTTTGTACCAAATTTGAAGAAATTCCATCCAGGCGTTCCTGAGATATATATACCTTATATATACCTTGAGGACAATTTGATGTATGTGAGGTCACAGTGACCTTGAACTTTGACCCTTGACCACCAAAATCTAATCAGTTCATCCTAGCCTCCAAGTGGACATGTTCACCAAGTTTGAAGAAATTACTTTAAAGTGTTCTCGAGGATTGGACAAACGGAAGGAAAACCCAAAAACATGAATGCCTCTGGCCACAGCTGTTGCCTGTGTGGAGACATAAAAATGATGAACTTACAGTCTTATAAAGAATAGCTGTAATGCAGAACCATATGTGAAGCATAATTTAAACATAAGACAAAGATGCCTGTGTGCACAGTTACCTGCAGGAACATTACCATTAGCCAAGAGACCGGCAGGTTTAATGCCACTGGAGGGGACAGACCTTGTTTGTTGTGTGAAACTGAGCATGAGGTTCATTTTTTGCATTTCTGTTCTGCCCACAAGGACATAAGGGGTGTGCTTTTTTTTTTTTTTTTTTTTTTTTACTAAAATGTCCTCGGTTTCTTTTGTTGTGGGATGATTAAAAAAAAAACAAAAAAACTTGAGTTGTGCTTTAGAAAGAGAATAGTTTTTGTTGCAGGCTTTACTTGCAAAGCAAAGTACAGAAATGTACAAAGGCAGAATATTTTGTTTCAGAACTAGCTGTAATATAAGTTGTAAATTTATAATAAAACGAAATGAATTAATTAATTGTTTGAACACTCTAAATGTGTTTTTGGTGTCTTGTAAACCCAGGGGCGTTGGGCACTTTGTGTGCATGACGCTCAAATAAAAGAAATCAATCAAATCGATCAAACATACAAGCTTGCATCATCGTATATGTGTAACTCGTCTGCCATAAGGTGGATAAACTCGTGGAGTTGTACCTTTCACAGTACATCCAGCGGACGCGGCCGTCAGGGGGCAGGCATCAGTCGGTGAGCTCTCGGAGAAACGTGGCTCTCTGGTTTGTTCCACACCGGCAGCAATTATAGGCGCACATGCGCTCGGACACGCGTAAACTTTTGATAAATACAATGGATAAAAAAAGACAATAGGCAGATCTATAGTAAGACACAGACATATCCAAAGTCATAGAAATACATCACGAGATTTAAAAAAAGAGAGTCTCTGTAACTCAGAAGACAATATGATATAAGTATGGGTTATTTTAAGACTTAAATGTGATATAAGAGTGAGAAATAATATAGTTTATCCTATCACACGAATACCAATTTTGCCATTCAGACCTATATATATATATATTTCATTTTTTTTAATTATTATTCTGTCTTTATGTTATTAAAGTAGGGAAGAGGCAGAGCAGAGCAGAGCGGGAGACAGAAGGAGAGAGTGTGGTGTGGTAGCCAGAGGGCGGTGGCATTTCTCTCTCTGCGTAAACGGAGAGAGTGGAGCAGGAGAGAGGAGAGCGCACAGAGAGAGAAGCAGCAGAGCTCAGTGGCGAGGCAGGCAGCAGTGCCGCTGACACGAGTGAAGGGACCCCGTGGTTATTTCCAGCACCTCTGTCTTCTCCTTACAGCTCAACCTGCGCCTTCTGACACGGACTCACACACCGGGACTAGAGGCGACATTTACCCAGCTTTTGGTTTTTGAACTCGTCTGATTAATCAGCAGCAGACTCTGTGTTGTTGGAGGGGAGGGGGTTCTCGTCTCCCCCGCCGTGGACCGAGGAGTTTTGTGTGTGTTTGTGCGTTTTACGCGTCGCTTGTAATGGGCCAAAGTGGACAGAGTGGAAGTGGAATAGGACGCGGGGTTTGCAGCTTGGTGAGGATGTGCGCCACGCCGGGGATCCTGCTTCTCCTGGTGCTCGCACACCAAGGAGTCGCCCAAGGTAAGGAGGCTTCTTTCACATCTTTTAATTCACCTTAATTGTTTGAAAGCGGTGAAACATCTCATTCAGTGCCGACATGCGGCTCTGTGGCAGCGGCGGCGTGTCTGTCAGGAGGCGGGGAGGCAGAAGTAGCTCCTGTCGAGGAGGTTCACTTTTTTTTATTTCTCCCAATATTCCCATTTAAATTGAGCTGATGCCGATGAGTTGAGTTTGCAGCCAGTGTCTTAAGGTGTCAACCATATACATCTGCGCATTTCTTTGCCTGCTTATAGTGTGAGAGGCAAAAGTCGCACGTTTCCCTGCATGCAAGAAACGACTAATATGTTCATTTATGTAGGGATAACCTAAAAAATATAGGCTAAATTTAAAAAAAAAAGACTGACCAGTATGAGAGAAAATGTGGCCTGAGAACCAGATAAATACGACTGTGACTGCAAAAACTCCCGAGGAACACAGAGAGGGAGACCTGAGTCCCTGTCGGAATGTGAATATTGCAGTGATTTTTCGTCAGGACCTGCTTCAGTTAAAAAAGAACTCGGAGGTTGCAGTTAAATTAGGGTGAAAACTGTGAAGGGCAGGATTTGGGAGTCCAAGATTAGGTGACTAATGTCTTATTGCAGAGGCGACGCTTCGCTGCTTCGATTGGGAAAATTGATCAGAAGTCAGAAACACTCACAGCCGCCAGGAGCGTTAAAGGCAGTTACACAAAATCTCACAACAAAACCTGCAGACGAAATTTGCTGCAAACACCACGGGTGCACTCGAAACTAGAATACCAAAATATGAGAATCCTCCATATATAACTACCATATGACTATTTAAAATACTAGGCTGTTAAAATGATAAAATGTTGTGTATTATACGCCCCTGGTGAGGCATAACAAGAATATTAAAGTGATATTTCTTAGGAGTCAGACTGCTGTTTATAGTGTATATCGCAGGTCACAGGCTGAATGAAGCCTGAATAAGTAGCCTAACTTCATATATTTTATTCTAATTAAAGAGCCATGTGAGATTCTTCATAATAGGCTGCTCCCCTGAAAGACTGGCAAGGTCTTTCTCTCTCTTTCACACTCTCTGTGACCTTCTCAGGGAGAAGTTGTGCCTTGTTAATGTTCCTCCAAAAGTGTCCAACCTCTCTGTTGTCTTACCAAGCTGCTTAATTCACCACATTTTCCTGCATGGCCTGTGAAGTTTGACCTTATCATGGGCACTTATGGTGGATTTAATCCCCTATTATAGTCTATATTCTAATATCCCATCAGGACTCAGTGTTGCTGTAATCTTTACCCTCCATTATACAACTTATATTCCGCTTGAAAGCCTCTTAGAGGATACAGTAACTTGCCTAGACGCCACCAGAATGTAGTCAGTAAATTGGTATCGACATTACTGATTGGCCTAGGGTTTTTGTGCAGAATTTGGGCAGTAATTGGACATGATGTTGCTGCCACCTTTCTCTCGTTGCCCTGGGGAACAACATTTCAGCAACACCCACCGATATTCATTATGACCGCTCTCTATTGGTTTACTGTTAAATCAATACATTGCAATTTAGGGACACGATTTGAGTGGGCTTTCACCCACCTCTGATAAATTGCACTTTGCCACCAACATGCGGCTCAATTTGACTTTGGTAGAGAAATCGGATAATTGGAAACTAAAACTGTTGCTGCTCCCCAACACTCCTATACTCTTATATTATATTTCTCTGCTTCTCGTCTCCCTCCTACATGTAGTTTGGGCTTGTCTGTGATGTTCCTCTCTGTTATGTCTCTGCTCCAAACAACTTGACTCATGTCTCTGAAGTTGGCTCTTTGTGTGCGAGGAGTCACTCCATTAGTTGTTCTATTGAATGGGGCAGAACACACAAACACATTGACCTAACTGTGGGGGAGTGGGTAGCTTTGTGTACATAGCTGATCCTCTCTGTGCATCAGTGCTGGATTCAATCCCCAGTCCATTCAGGTGGAGAATTTCCTCCAATCTACCAACTCTGCGTGATTCCGTGCGTGTTTTGTCTCTAAATGGGAAATACAAATATTTGTTTTAACCAAATGATTCTGCTGTTTAGTTCTGCTCATGCATAATTGAGTGTCTTATGGCCAGTTGTTGCCTCCAGTTTAACTCCGCTGTGGAGTATGTGGTGTGGTGAGTTTTTAATAGCCGAGTTTGTTTTTGAGGTCATGACTAATGATGTGCAGGATTGTGGTGTTTGTGGAAATGATGCTGGCACTGCCGAGGATTCAAATCTAATAATGACGAATGATGAGAACCCTCAAATATTCCAATTTTGAATCCATCTTGAATACACTCATCCCACACAAAATGAATGCAATCCAAGTCGTTCTACTCTACATCCAGGTCTCTCCTAAGCTTTTAATTATGAACCTTTTTTTAGCAATTAGTCATTTAATCTGGCATCCAGACATGTTTTCTCTGAGCTATAGACACCAGGTTACACTATGGAAAAGGTCTCTTGACATGTGCACACACAATGAATGGAGCGTGTTAGTTGAGATCCTCTCATGCCAGTTTTGAGCGCATGTGCTGTCCAGCTAAGCCCCACCCTCGCGCCTCTCGGCCTATTAAAAAGCCATTAGCTAAGCCTCCTTACATTTGATCTGGGATGAATGGGTGTCAAGATCACTCCACAAGGTCTGAAAAGTCCACTTGTTTATTATGATGACTAGGCAGCAGTAGGCCACGTTCAATTCAGCTGCTCTTTAGTGTTGGTCTAAAACATTCGGTGTGTTTCTGCTTTACACAGCCCCTGCAGCTCCAGTCATTTTAGATTCCACAGTTTGACTGCTGGGCTCTGGTTACAGATGTTCATATTTCTGTGGTATGTTGTGTTTCATCTCTGAAGCTCTTTTCTTTAAATTTAAGACACATTTATTCTAGGATACTTTTTCGCTTTGTGTAAATATGTTCTTGAACTTCATAGTTGATTTAAAGGAATAGTTTGGATTATTTGAAGACCACTGATTGAAACTCGGTCCATTACCTACAGTGGATGGTGGTTGACAAGCCCTCAGTTTGGAGAAGCAGCAGTATACGAGTACAAAAGCTAAGTAATGAACTGCTGTGGACAGGATCAATAACAGAAGGTATTTAGCCACTTAAAAAAGGTCCACCTAAAAAAAAACAACATCAGTTACATGTAAAATGTACAGTATATGTAGAACATTTTCACCTGGCTTCTCCTAACTGGGCGCGTGCTGACTGTTTATTGTCTGCCAATGTTAATACACTGACTATCAGTAAGTAGTTCATACAACCTCATCCATCCATCGTCCGTAACCACTTATCTTTGACGGGTCGTTGGGGGGTTAGGGTACAACCTGGACAAGTCACCAGTCCGTCACAGGGCTGACACATACAGACAAACAACCACTCTCGCTCATATTCACACCTACAGGCAATTTAGAGGTGGAGTACCTGGAGAGAACGCAAACTCTGCACAGAAAGGCCCTACCTCCAGCCACAAACTCCCAAGCCTCCCAGCCGGCCGGGGGATTTGAACTCAGAACCTTCTTGGTGTGAGGCAACAGTGCTGACCACTGCACCACCATACTGCCTGCTCATACACCCTCCCTTCAAATAATCCAAACTCTCCCTTCAAAGCAACACAGTTTGAAATGAATATATCAGATTTTTTGTTTGTGTTAAAGTTTGTGTGTCTGTGCAGTGGGTGTTTGTGAGGTATGTGTGAACCCAGAGGTGTAAAGATGTACTGAAAGTGCTCATAGGTGGGATGTGTGTTTGTGTGTGTTTGTGCGTGTATGTGTGTATACATGAACTTGGCAGCTTAGTTATGTTCTCAGAGAACTCCTGTGGTGTGTGTGTGTGTGTGTCTGTCTGTCCCTGTCCACACGTGTGTTTATGCACCAGAATGTCTATATGTGGGAGATTGTGCGATTTTCTACATGTGTGTGTCGACTTGGCACCGTAACGGTGCTCCAGCAGCGCTCACATGGTGTTTGCGTTGCATGTGTGTGTATGTGTGTGCGCGTGCGCTTGGCATTATGATATTGCCAGAGCTCCCATGCTGTCTCCCATTATGCTCTGATCCTGTCCCATGGTGCACTGCAGCCATCCAGGGTTCAGTGCTTGTAGGGGGACAGCTGGGAATTATTGGAACTAAATAGGCCAATTTGATTGGCTGTACTGCTCCAGCCAGCGCAGTGCGATTGGGCAAGCAGGTTTTATGTGGTAAATTTGATGCTTTTTCTGTATCGGAGCGAGAGCGGGGGGATAGAGGGGAAAGGATGAATGGATGAGGAAGGGAGAGATCTCTCTGGGTGGTTTGTACCAGCTTTGATCACTCCACTAGGACTTGACAAGCTGACTGACTGCCACACACACACACACATACACACACACACACACACACACACACTCGCACACAGAACACACACAGCAAGATATTTCTGTGGTCAAACAATGCTGCATTCTGTCTGCACTCTCTACGTGTGTGTATGTGAGTGTACTAATGCGTGCATGTGTGTGTGCTCGGACAGGCGTTCACGGGAGTGTGTGAAAGGAAGTCTTTGACTGTGTCTGGGGTTGTTTTGTATAGAAGACCCTCCTGCTGCTAGCAGCAGCCTAGTGATGGCAGATTTCCCTCACCCTTTCTGCCCTTCCTCTCTCTCTCTCTCTCTCTCTCTCTCTCTCTCTCTCTCTCTCTTTTTTGAATAAATCCTTGCTTACTCATCCGTACATTTCATAGACTCTTACTTTAAGTGTGACCAGTGAGACATTTTTTTCCACCCACCTTTTCTCTATCTCTATTCTTTCACTCCGCATCCTCTGTTAGCTGCTGAATGGATTACTGACCTTTTTTTCTCTTTGCCTGTGGCCTTGCATGTTCATCCATTCACTCAGGATTTTATGTCGCTTTGTGAAAATCCTAGACCTTCCTGTCCACTTATGTTTCTGTACATCTTATATATGGTTTACTTGAAGACATAGCAATTAAAGCCCGGCCTATTTCAAGAATCAAGAGGCTGAACGTGGCTTGTTTGTGTAGCGGTACAGAACTTTGCAAGCATGTTTTTCTTTGTGGAAAGCGGAGATGAAATCCGGTTTTGGAGGCGCAAGTGTGGTTTTCAAACTCCTGTGTCGACAAGCTACGTCACCGCTTGCACCATTCACTATCTTTCAGGGGAAAACCCAGGATGGAACATAAGAATGTGTCCCTCTGTGTATGTGTCCGTCTGTGTGTGTGTTTGTGAGCGTGCATGTTTACCAGACAGACAGGCCTGAGCTGGAGAAAAGAGGACAAAGAGAAAGGAGAAGCTAAATGTTCTGAAACTGATTCCCAGCGTCTCCTGCTGTTAGGCCTAATTCCTTCTAGAGTTTCATGTAAAGATCTGGAATTATGAATTTTTCATGGCCCGCGAAACCTAAGGCCTCATTTGGGGCTCTCATTTCCAGGCTTTTTGTTTTAGTTAGTGTGTGTGTGTGTGTGTGTGTGTGTCTGTGTGTGAGTCAGTGCGTGGGGCGGGTGTTCGGAGACAACGCCGTTTGTTCCCAATCAATGGCCTACTATATAGTTCCCACCGGTCCCATGTAGTCCTGCGCTGCAAAAAGTGCTAAGCCTATTTTAGTGTTTTTAATCACAGATTTACACTTCATTCATTATCTTTACAGTCATATTATATTGCAGGATAAAACACATTCAGAAACACAGTGGAATGTTGTAGTAAATGGGGTTCATTTGATCACTTTATCATGAAATATCTAAAAGTTATTATTTGTCTTTGCCATAAAGCGCTGCTGGGATGATGTATTTCTGGCTCCCTCAATAAAAAGCTGATGGGATTTTTCCATTGAACTTTGGATTAGTGTAGAAAATTAGCTCTGTGGCAAACAAAAGGTTAGGTTATTTATTATAGCCTGACCAAGATTATTAGGCTATATATACATACATATATATGTATACACACACAGCTATATATATATATATATACTGTATATATAGACTATGTATGTATCAGTTATTATAATTTAATAATTAATTAATTATAATTT
>JAJHUR010113003.1:2819-14106 GCA_027495735.1 Lutjanus campechanus | reverse complement strand
CTCTCTCTCTTTTTCTCACACACACACACACACACACACACACACACACACACACACACACACACACACACACACACACACAAATACACTTTGTGCTCTTCTCTACCAGGCCATTGGACTGGTTCTGCAAAACCGATGAATTTCTAACAAAGGTGAATTAGGAGTGTGATGTGTGTAAACTGGGAGTGTTGCCAAGTACAATGATCTGGCCTAATCCTTGGGGAAAATCACATGGCCCTGTGTGTGTATGTGTGTATCATGTCTTTTTGTCTGTTCTGATGTAGGTATGCACGCTTGCCCTGAAAACCTACACACACACACCGTCTGCTGCTGACATCTTTTGTGTAGAATAAAGTGTGTATATGTGTGCCATTTGTGGTTATTAACACCACTTTTATTGTGCGTGCTGCACATCATTAAGAGCTACATATAGAGCTGCGTGCATCCAAACCCCAGCTATAATCCTCATTCTGATTTTGTTTAATGAAAGAGGGAAAAATATGAACCACAGCGGTTTCTGTCAAATAAGAGAATTCAGATTTTGCTTGTGGATTTGTTTTTAATCTGGATTATTTTCATTTGAATCAAAATATACAATGATACATGTGGGCTGGACTTGACAATGTACGATGTCTATTTCTGGATGTGTAAGCAGGTGAAATCCTGCTTGCATGGTAGTAACGACGTGTGTGAGAAAACCACAAAAAGTGTGAAGAAACAATGAAAAAAAAGAAAGAAAAAAAGACGACTAGAGACCACCATTGTACACTTTCAGACTCCCCCCACCTTGCTCAGATGTATATATATACACACACATATACACACTCTGCCCTGCCTCCCTCCCACCCTGTTGTACACCATCTGTCACTCGATGGCAACTCCGCCCACACAGAAGCCAGTCAGCCAATGAGGAGGCAGATAGCTCCCCACGCTCATAGGCCATTAACCCCTAATCAGCTGGGGAGATGGAGCCAGGCAGTGAGCCAAAGTGTGCATGTACACACACACACACACACACCCGTAAACCAGTCTTATTCAACCAAAGCCTCACCACAGGCCTCGCAGACAGACACACAAACCCTGCCGCTTAGGGTGGATTTTAAAAGTTTAGGAAGAGATCTTTGATTCCATTCATCTACCTGCCTCACAGAGCTGCACCTACACTACACACACTCTGCCAAAAGCCACTCCTTCATTTCGCTGCCCACACAGGATCACCACATCCTCTGTTTGGTAAAGCAATATATGTAAATGGGAGGCAATCTAAGAGAAAAAACAACATGAAGTGTCTAAGTAAGGTGTTCGTCCACCATGAGCCTGTGGAACCATATTTTTTCCAGATGTTTCCTCTTTTGGTGATCGAGGTTCAATTTCCGCACACAGCTCTAGCTACAAACACTCACCTCCTTGACATGTACAACACAAACACTACAGTGGGGGTGTGTCGCCACAACCTTGAAACAGAAAATTGCAGGCTGTAATATTCTCAATCTAAATCATGAAATGGTGCTTTAACAAAAAAGAGATGCATTTTCTGAAGTGAAATCTCACTAATTAAGCCTAATAACTGAGACAGTCGGTGTCAATTATACTCAGTGGCAGTAATTAGTCTGTGTCGACCACAACTGATGAAACAAAAAGAGAAAAATGCAGTTTGTCACCTCAACAGTAGTTTTTGTAGTTTCTAGGCAAAATACAATGACACATCTACTTGGGTGATGTTAATTGACAATTTTAGCTTTTTAGCAGATATATCAGTGCATATGTTGACCAACACATAACAAGAAATTGCAGTGCAGAAGTGCCAAAGATAGGTTTTAAGTAATTTATGTTTGACTTATATTTGAAGTTGCCATCAACAAAGCATGACTAATCATGAAAATAATCCACAGATTAATCGATAATGAAGATAATCACTAATTGTAACCCTAAATAAGTTAAATTCCTACTTTAAAATGTACCGCTGAGTATATATCTTGGTCACAAGTTTGCAATGTAACTTTAAGTTTTAAGTGTTTTATTGCAGAGGTGGACCACCCTTTCCTAGCATCATGAAAAATTAACACTTTTATTACATAAAACATTTGTCTTCAGGGAAATAGAGCACAGATGCTTTTGTCATACAACAAAATTCATATTTAATGACAGTGGCTATCATTTATCGGGCTGTTCTGATATCAATACCAGTATTGAAATGCCTCCGATACAGGTGAAAATGGATCGGGTACATGATCCACGGATCCATTACCACATAATTTATTAGGTTCCAAAATGCTATTTTTTAATCTTGAGCCAGGCCATATAAGGATGATAGTATTCATATCAAATTCATACAGAAATACTACTGTGCAGCTGTTAAAAATGATAAGATTCTTGGCTATTTTTTTGGTATCGGATCAGTACAAAGCTGATATGAAAGTTCAGGTACTGGAATCAGGAAAGGAAAAAATCAGATTGGAACATCTCTTATTATTTGGGCCATCACCTACTAACTGAACAGCACAAGTGAAGTGCACAGCAACAAAACAAAGCGACTAAACACACACTTTCCTTTTCAAATGCACTGGCTCATCCTCCTCAGCCACCCACAGACTGTCTCTGAGCGCTCCTCTCACTCCGTCTACGCCGATGACACATTCCTATTTACTTTGATCAAGAAACTGCATCTTCAGCAGTAATAAACCCAGTTGATAAAAAAAATCCTACCACCTTCTTTTTTTCTGCGCTAATCTCACTGCCCCTTTCCAAAAGTAGCCTCATGCAGGATTCATCCTCCTCCAGTAGCCAACACATCCCTCGCAGCCTGCAGCCCTTCCCATCTCCCATCTGTTCTGACAGCTCCAAGGTTTACACAGCACCCCCCTGCCCGCTCTCATTCACACACACAGACACCCACATGGCCCTGTATTCAATCAGCCATCTATCTCTGCACAACAGACGCGCATATGCACACACACACACACACACACACTGAGTACACTGAATCTTCTCCTCCCCTCCGCCTATCCATCTATCCATCCATCCATCATCCATCCATCCTTCCATGTTTGCTGATGCGATAACAGCTGATTGATTCATTTGTGATTTCCCAGCAGCCCCGTCCCAAACACACACGCGCACACAAAAAAATCCTTGCTAACCGCCGGGACTCATTTGTCATGATTACATTGAATTGATTCCCTGATTTGCTCCATTCTGTTGCGACGGGGGAGGAGAGGACGGGGAGATGGGGTGAGGGGGGCTGGGGGGGGAGAGAAAGGGGGAGAAAGAGAAAAAGATGGGAGAGAAAGGTTTAATCAAGTCCTTTTCAGCTGATGTGTCACTGTAAAAACAACGAGAAGGGGGGGAAAACTGCAGATCTGACAGAGCTGACACGGGCGGAAATCAGCAAAAGGCTGACGTGTCGGCCCCGAGTTCCCAAAATGATTGAGAAAAGGGCAACAAAAAAAGGGGGGGGGGAAATGGAGGAAGAAATTCAGAGGGAGGGAAGGTTGCACTTGACGCAAACCAGATTGCTCTGAAAGGAAGATTGTGTTCAGCAAAATGCTCATTGAAGGCTGATGAAGCGATGGACAAAGACTTATCAAAATTATCAGAATGAGGAAGAGCATATAAGGGCTTGTAGGTCCTGATTTTGACGCACACACACGGGCGAGATAAAAGCCTCTGAACAGCAGCCAGGGTTGGATGGATAGAAGGAAGGAGGGGTGGCATCCTTCGCTTGATGGTGTCTGAAATTCAATCAAGAACTTCACCCGTCTAATCTGAAAGCAAACTATACAACCTGAAAGCCAAAGTGGTCCAATTCAAGTCTTGCATACATTCCGCTGTTAATGGAGAGTCACTTGGTTGATTCATGCCATTGTGAGCTTGTGCAACACTAGAATGAAGGTTATTTGGTGTGGAGAAAAAAGCCATAAATGCTGCTTTTCAGCTTTGCGGGAGAATACAGGACCCAAAAAAACCCCCAGAGAGCAGAAAACACTCGCGCAAAAACACTGAAAAATACATTCTATTGAACACAAAGCTGAAGCCGGGTTGAAGTGAAGCAAGAGTTTAAAGGGCCTTGGTATGTGTGTGTCACACACAGAAGCTGTCCTTTCTCCACTGTGTGTAAACCCTGTTCACCCAAGGCTAAATTAGAGATAAGAAGGCCATGTTTTTTTGTTCCGGCCCGTTGTTTGCAGTGTAGAGGCATTATTGTGCTGCGGCCTTGTCTGGCCAACTTACAAAGAGACAAGCAGAAGCAATTTATCAAGCTGCAAACACTCGGAGAGAGACTCGTGTCAATCCCCTGCAGGTGACAAAGCCTGCATTCATTGTCTGCTTGAAAAGTTGGACCGCTTTTGACTTCTTCCTTTCTAGCTTTTTCCCACTGTGGTTAACATTTTGTATGATCCTTGACACAAGCAAAGCGATGTTGAATTCAAATATGAAGCTGCGAACAGACAAAAAAAAGCAGAGAGATGTCTGATTTTGAAGGGAAACTTGTGTCAGGTGCAAAAGACGTCAAAGCAGCAACAAGCGGCGTGACAATGGGGAGTTCAGAAAGGTTTAACTTCATGCAAATGTATTACACTATTGCTGACACCTCGTAGGAAACAAAAGCACTTATGTGTTAATTCCCACAGAGAGTGAAAGCACATTTGACAGAGCTGTCCTATAGCCCAATCAGAGCTGAATATGTAAATAAGATGATCTGTGCAAACCAGAGCACAAATATGCCTGAAGGCTGCAAAATCAGCGAGAAGCAAAGAAACAGCCCTCCTTCTTTGTATCCGCACGTGTGAACGCACTGGCAGGTTATGGAATTAAGTGTGCATCAATGTGAGAAGTATAATGCACATTAACATTTGTCATGATATTACATGTCTTTTGTATCCAGGCAACTAGTCTGTGTGACAGTTCACACTTAAGGTGCGCATAAACTCCAACTCTTGCTGATAAGCAGCTCATGTGATACAACTGACAAAGTGTTAATGCTAACGCTAAATTGTTTGCTATTGAATGAGGCTTTCAGAGGCAAAACATTATAGTTTGCAACCTGTTACAATGCAGCTCTTTTATGGCTTTGAGTGGCTTTCATTAGCATGAGGCAACCAGTTAGCTTCTTGGATTAACTGAACAAAGTGGTGGACTTCAGGTCACAATATGCTAGCACAAAAGGAGAAAAAAAACTGGATCCAACAAGCTAACATGACTACCTGGTAAACATGTTCTCAATTATAATGTATTGTACAGCTGCAGTTGACTTTGACACAGGAAGCAATGTGAGAAAAATATATGCTAATATCATCACACACAACCAGTTTTAATTAGCGGGCAACATCCAATTAGCTTTTAGGCTTCATACCAATTCAAAGGTTGTTTAATTATTAGGACAACTTGATCACAGCGGCGCACAATGCACAACACAATGTGGAAAAATTAAACCACATCATGACTTTTGATAAACTCTGATTAGCTGAAAGGGGTTAAGGACAGATGAATGTTGATGGCTGAACGTAAATGATGAAATCCATGCACGGGACCAAAGCGTGGCGTTCAACGGTCTTTACATTGACGTGGCAAGGGAGACGTGTTTCCTCTCTCTGTTTGGTTGTACTTTTCTCTGTCTCCATGTCTATAGCTGACAAAGACATAATGGGAATCGGTTGCCATAGCAGTTACCATATGTTTGATGTTACTGTAGCAGGGGCATAATTTTTGGCTAAAACCTTACAATTAAGCTAAACACTGCAGGACTTTATATGATCGTCGTCTCAAACAGTTGTTGGCACCCTCGTACTGTATGTTATTTCTGCTTTACCATTGCATGTATTTTTAAATTATAGATTTTTGCAAAACTTTTATGGAGGGTAATTTCAGTGTTGCTGTCACAGCAAAAACAGGGTCTCAGAAGAGTAAAATTCAAGTACTAAAACTAAGTTTTAAAACCCTTGATGCCTTTATCGTCACATCTAAATTGTAAGATATGGTAAAAAAAAAAAAAAAAAAAAAAAAAAAAAAGTCATATTGCGATTATTTTGACTAAAATTTAATTATGTGATATGATTAGTGATTAGAATTTTTATTTTTACTGAAAAAATAACTATTAAAATAATCATGATGTGATATTTTTGTGGGTCTGTACCAAACAAACATGCTTTCATTCATCTGTAGAACAAGATTTTTAGGCCAGGACATCTCTGCAGCACTACAGTACCTCATTATAATGCTGTTTTCTTGCACATTTTCCCTTTTTTCAAAACACTGGTTCTGCAATTTGGATATTGAACTTGTCCATATTTCCATAATATTGCGATTGATTGTGTAGCCCTGCTGTAAATGCAATTGAAAATTAAGTAAAAAGATAAAAATAAAGTTTATAGAATTGCTTTAACGTGATTATTTAATGCTCGTCTAATGTCAGGACTTAAATAAACCCTGGGACTAAAAGTGGGACACAAATAGAAAATGACCTCCAAATATTAGTGTTTCACTACCTTTCCTCCCAGCTGAAGATGACATAACCAATACACAATATGTATACAGTATATGGACACACATTAACAAGGCAACACGTAGGCATATGAAAGGAGCCGACAGCTGTAAAAGGTCACTGCACTGGATTTAACCTCCAATTACCAATACATGACTTTACCAAAGACGTGCATGCACATTTACACATGTGATAGTGATTTTTTTTCAGTTACTCATACACATGAAAACACACGCACAACACATGATATCAGCTACATGTACAGATTCTTCCCTGCAGCAAACCACTCATCTGGAATGTATGTGCGTACTCTGGTTCTCTTTGTGTGTTAATTTAAGGGTGTGTGTGTGTCCGTATGCATCTGTTTGAGCAATGCATGCAACGTTAATGTGGTTATGCACACACATATGCACATTTACACACATGGATTTCCTGCTTGTGTTTACGTATGCCAAGCCTGTTGTCTCCGACTCTCCCTCCGCTGCTCTTTTGTCTCGTCTTTCTCCCGTCTCTCTCGCACTTTGCCCTTTTCCTAAACCAGCCGTGGCCTTAGCCATGGTTTTTGTTTAATATGGCGGCATGCAAAGCAAAGGAACAACCATCTGCCACATGCATGCAGCCGCCGTCTTAGGAACAACAAGGGCTGGCATCACAATGCCTCTTTAGTTAGTGTGTGTGTGCGTGCAGGCATGTGTGTGTTTGTTCTTCAAGCAGCAGTCTGCAGGGCAAGATAAGTATGCATTTAAGAGGCTTATATTTCATTTCAGGAACTGAAGGAGACAAAATGGCTCCATTCTGAGTTGGCCGACACAACACAAGGAACGGCGAGGTAGCAACAAAAACATAAAGGAGAGAAAAAGCTCACCATTTGTGTACTCGCACAGATGAGGGAGGCACAAAGACGAGCATTTGTAGTTTGCGCACAAACACAATTGAGCACAAAGCAGAACATTTGAAATACAAATCCAGCTTTATTAATCAGTGCTTTTTTGTTTACTGTACGGCTAAAAGCAAATATCTGATGAAAGCAGCCAAATCAATGTCTGAAGACGGAACAAAAGTAACTTCAGGGACATTTTAGAATAGGGAGGGAATATTGACCCAGGCTTGTCAAGCAGATGACACTCTCACGGAGCCTCTGAAGGCAGGCAGACAGGCTGCACAAGCACACAAAATTAGGGGGAAAAAAATACACTGTATGAATAATTAAGCAACTTTTTGATGTTCTGCAGTGACTGAAAGGGGCCTGAGTACAGTATGTCAACAGTATTTCATCCTGTTTCTAGTGTGCTTCAGCTTTAGTTCTGTCAAACAAAGCTGCAAAAGTACTTTGACTCGCAACTACAGACAATGACATCAGTTAGTTTTAGATGTTAAGATTGTAGCTCGACCGATATATCGCTCGACCGATATTATCGGCCCGATAATGAGCTTTATCAATAGCCTAGATCTTTATTTTTTTTAGCCTTATTAGCACTTTTCTGAATACAATTGACCCTTTTTCTTAATTCAGATTTAATATATTTTGTTCAATTTGTGTTTTCATTTATAGTCATTTTTATTTATTAAAAACACTGGTGAAAGTTTACTGTTTCAGTGCTGTTATATAATTTTGTACAACAAAGTTCAACTGAAATATCATGTCTGTCATGACACTAAAAACATGGCGTAAATGGCGTCTTTTGCGGTTAATTTTTAATGTCGCGGCTCACAGACACTTGGATTACACCACACGAGCAGGATGGAGACATTTTGTGTTTGTTTTGTGTGCTTTTTTTTTTTTTAACGTTTTATCCGTGGTCACCATTCACTGCCATTGTACTGGATGAGGCTGCTACCCTGTTTCTCCTAAAACTCCAGGATTGTTTTGTGAACTGAAGACTTTCACCCATCATCACATCGGCATAGTGGTGAGTACATACTGAGTGGCTTATTCTGGCAAAATGGAATATTGCTTTAACCACTTTTGAGGGATCATTGTAAATAAAAATGCACCCATACGTACAGTATATATTCGATATTCTGCATGAATAATATTGGCTGATATATCGATATATTTGCATCATCCCCAAAAAAATCCAGTATTGGTTGGGCCTTTGTTAAGATTTTCACTGTAAAAATCAAAAGGTTTTGAGACCAACTCAAGCTAATAAGTTTTGAAAAAGTTTTACCAACTAATGTTTCGTTGACATAATTTATTTTTCTTCTTTAGATGAACTTGAATCTTCTTGAATAAGAGGTTTAAAAAAATCATAAATCTAAAGAAAAAAAGTAAATGATCTCAACAAAAGATTTTAAAAGATTTTAGGTTGGCAAAATGTTTCAAACGATTCAAAACTCAAAAAATCTAGTGAGGCAGTTGCCTTTAAAATTTGAGTTTCCTCAACTTTTTTTTTTTTTTTTCCAGTGTTGTTCAAGGTGAATCACTGTTTGGATTCCCAGCATACCCAGGGAAATGAAAAATGCTGTTGGTTTACTGGTTAATCTGGCGGCATAGTAACAGCTCCTTCTCAGTCTCGCTGGGTTCATATTAAACAAAAGAAGCAGAAATTTTCAGACATGGACTCGGTTCAATCCCTGCTGGCACCGCAGCTTCCTGCAAATCTGAAAATAAATACTGGGCTGTAGGTTGTGTAGGATATTTTTTCTTCAATTCTTTCTGGGGGAAATAAATTGTCTACTGGAAAGGTCGTGACATTTGTGGTTTTGTTGGACCGTCTGCATGTCTGAGTTTAGAAAACCTTTTCCACCCCCTGATTAGCCTCCGCCCCTACAGAGCTGATCACTGCTCTCCTTGCACAATCATGCATGAAACATGAATAATGAAATATAATGAAAACAGCTTGCAAGCCAATATACAAGCTGACGATCCGCACATGCCCCCATCGCTCTCTCTCTCGCGCGCACACGTACGCACAATAGCCCGGCAAGGGTGAAACTCTCATTTATCCATTAGCTGAAAAGCAATCACAGATTTGCACAGAAACACGCACACACACACATTCGTAGAGAGGGAGGGGGGACTTCTGGTTGACTTCATCAAGCTCTCATCAAGCCAAGCCACCATATGGGGATGGGGCCCAAAACAGAGGGGGATTGGATTGTATGTGTGTGTGTGTGTGTGTGTGTGTGTGTGTGTGTATTACAGAGACCCCCCCACTCCCCAAATACAACACAAAGGAAGCATGCATCACCAAATCAGCTTTGTCTTGCATGCATTATGACGCTGCTGCTGCCCCATTAAGAAGACGCCCCCTCCCAGCACACACACCCTGAAGGTGTGTTGAGCTCAAAACAGCTGAAGAAGGGCCAGACACTCTGATTACTACCTCCTCCTTTTCCCCTACACACACACACACACACACTTTTCTCCAAACTCCCCCATTGTGTCTTTATTGCCGCCTCTCTCATTTCTACCTTTGGCTTCATCCTCTTCTTCTAGCCAGTGAGGGACCCTGAAAATCCTGAGAATCCCCTCTCCCAGCACCCCCTGCTTGCCTCCTCCTCACACGCACGCACACACACACACACACACACACACACACACAGTGCACCAAGGCCAGCTTGCTGACGTAGGCAGACAGTCGTACGTGGGGCATACATTGAATTTTAATCTGGGCGTGACCTGCTTTTTCTTGGCTTCCCCCTTTCACAGGCAAGCACACACCCCCTGTCCTCCCCTGAGCGCCGCCCACCCACGACACCCCCTCTAAGACCCAGGCTGTAGGCCTCGAGGCTGGGGCCTCGCCTGCCATTGTTAGCCCACAATGGGTGAGAGGCGGCTGGCAGGCAGGCAGCAGCCAGGAGGCCTGGTGGTGGAAGCCATGGGAGAGGGAGGAGGACGGAGGGATGGATGGATGGAGGGGGTATGGCATCCTCGCGCAGGCAAACCGCACATGATGAACTCAGTGAACCCATCTGTTGAAATGAACAAGAGATGGAAAGACAAAGGCAAGAGTGGAGATCATAAACCAAATCAAGAAAACGCAACAGGACTTATCAATCTCAAACAAGCTGCGATTGACGCACGCTCTGTTCACTGCAGCATTATTCTGGACGCAGGGCTGTCTACTCCATTCAATGTGCCGTCTAAAGCTGGGATCAAGCTTAACAAAGTGAGCTTTATTCTCCAGTGGAGGTTCATTTATTTATTTCAAATGGGAGCATCTGTCGCCGCAGCCAGGCGGCACCGCAAGCTTGATTTACTGCGAGGCCGCGTTCAAACCAGCATTTCAGGGTTGCACAACATCAGTGAGACATCACCCGGCGACGCACCGGGTCGGCCAGTCGAACACGTTCAAGGACACATATCTGACTTTGTAACGTGAACGTGGCGTTTTACTGTTTTACGGGGGGGATAAAACGACTCCTTTCCGTGATAACTTTTAAGAGCAATCCTGCTAGGTGATAAGCTTTCAAACTCACGGACCCATTTCTCAAACTGGAATTCCTGGATGGGGTTTTATTAGCTCACTTCCTTTTCTTTTACCTCCAGCAAAATGTTCACACCATCGCTAGGGCCCGTCACAAAAACTACTTCTGTTGGGCGATATATTGTCCCAGAAATGATTGTGATGGGCAATATTATTGCCATTTCAAGACCATTTAATTCCACTGATGTAGGAAAAGAGTAATGAACATTTAATTCTTAAGATTATTCACACACTGGAATGAGAATGTGAAAAGTAATAAAATATCCTAAATATTTTAATACCTAAAATAAGTCTTATAATGTTAGGGAAAATTCAGGCATCGTGTTGGCTAAAATATTGGTGACACACCAGACAGTGCTGAGTTCAGCAAACA
>JAJHUR010113001.1:1025-13009 GCA_027495735.1 Lutjanus campechanus | reverse complement strand
ACCCACCAGTTTAATGTGAAAGAGAGATGGAAAAGTCACCAGTTCATGAGTTTCCTGTGCAACCCCCAATTATATGCTGGTTCCCTGAATTGGCACTCACTCATCAAAACTTTGAAAACCAGTGTAACAATACCGATGTCGCAGGTCACCCTGTCATGGTTAACTGGGATACAGAGCCATTGTTAATGTTATTAGTAACACTTGTGTCTTTACTCCTATAATAGGTCAAAATGCCTGCTGTGAAAAAAGTTCTTTTTAAAGAAAGAGCAACATGTTTTTTTTTCCGTTTCTTGGTCTAACCAGCTGCTTCATTTCCTTTGTGGATTTAATTGTGGGACAGTAATATCACCAACACCACAATCAAAAATCCAATAAACACATCATGAATACAGACACATCTTCAAGTATGCTTACTTTTCCAACTTATTAGACCTAATATGTCACGGGGACAGATTAACCCAATACAAAAATGTCATTTTCATAGGCCATTTTCACAGCAGACAGAGCAGGTGTTATTAATGACATTAAAAAAGCTCGGTGTCCCAGTAAACCATGACAGTGTGACAGTGAGCCAGCATGAACAATACCAGGACCCCGAAACTGAAGCAGCTAAATGGAATTCAGCCGTCATTACACCTGTGACTTGTCAAAATGTGTCTATCTGACAAACGACAGAGTTGAACTGCCCATGATGTGCACTGAAAGGCTAACAAGGTAATGCGGCTGTGCAGGCAGGTGGTTAGCAGGAGCAGAAAAACTTGATGATGACATCTAGTGGGCAGGTGAAGCAGGGTTTGAACATGTCAACAGATGGTGAGTGCACACGCATCACATGCTGTGTCCCAATTTAGACCCTCTGAAGTGCACTTTTCTAGACTGGCCAACAAGGCCTGTCCCATTTCACTGGCGGGGAAATGCAACCTTCTTTTACTCCAAACTGGAGGTCACAGGATGCAGTGGTCTCCATAATGCACAATATTGGATTTTTACATATGTCTGATAAGCCAGTGTAACTCATTTTGGCGAATGCAGATATATGCACATATTTTTTCCACCTAATTGCAGAAAAAATCAAGCCTCCCCTGCAGTGGAATTAACATATTATCCCTACTCTTATTATAATGGCCCACTGGCAGATGCAGACATAAAATACAATAAAACAAGAAAACTTGCAGACAAGTTTTTTTTTTTCCTGCTGGTGTCTGTTTTGCTTTATTCTTCACAGATTTGTCATAATGATCTGGATGACAGCTCTAAAGATGGACAATTAAATTGTACTGTTGAAGGAGTATGATTTGCTCCTCTTCGAGTGTCTGACACTGGAAAATAATTGCAAATAGTAACTTTTCTATCTGTTTCGGACTCTTAAACTTAACACCACAGACATACTTGTGTTGCATGTGCATAATTAAAGCATAATCCTATTGGTCTGTCATATCAGCAGAAATTCATTTTGGGCCGTTACCAATATTTTATTTTACAGGTTCAATGTGTGATTTATTGGCAGAATATGGCAGAAAATGAATATAATATTCATAAGTGCAGCATATTTTCATTAGTGTATAAAGAAAATTGGAATCATTCATATCTACAGAGGGTCTAGGTTCTCCTCCATGGAGTCCACATTTTGCACCACCTTCTTTCTACCATAGCCCGGAACAGAGAAACAAAATATTGGCTCTAGATATGGCCTTTCAAGTTTTTTTTACGAGAGTCAGACTTTATGTTTGCAATCTGCAAGCTCACCACTAGATGTCACAAAGTTCTAGACACTGGTCCTTTAAAGGATGCCAGCTTTAAACAATTATCTATTCACCTCAAACATTTTCAATTTTTTTGTTTTCATCATGGTGATGGTAGACGTCAAAGTATTTGACATTTGAAGCACTGACAACATACTATGTACTTGCATATATTTTCAAATAACATTGTATGATCATGTAAATCCTACTTTAAAGCCTTTAGTACAGTCAAAAAATATCACATGACATCATAATCGTAATTACCAGATACTTGCCTCAAACAGGTTTATATATTTAGGTTTATATTATTTACAAAAGAAATGTTTAAAAGATTTTTCAGACAAAAAAAAGAGTCTCCACTGCCTGAACAAGACAGAATTGATTATTCGTTAAACAACTGAACACTGATCTATATTGTTTTTTTATCTTTAAGAATTTCATTAAGCAATAGTACAACTTATTCTCATTATTAAAGAATGAGATCTGTATCATGATGGAGAGGCTAGCAGTGCTGGTTTCTACTTTATGCCAAATGAACACTGGCAATAAAATACTAATATAGTGTACAGTGTAATGCTTAAATGACATTATACTCAATCTCTATTCATATCAGCATTATTGTGTCAGGCTGAATGTGACTGTCATCCCTGAAAGGCTGAGGTCTGATAAGCTCAAATGTGCTTTTCAGCTATTTAACCTTAAGATGTCATTTTAGAAAGAAGTGACTCCACAAAAGCAGCATTATTCAAAGATTATGTGGGTGAGTCGATTTTGATTAAGAAAGAAAAGTCAAGCAGAACATCACAATATCAAAGTCATCATATAATGAGAGGAGGTGAGGCGTGTCATAAGATGAAAAGTTTTTCTTTTTTGTGGCATTCATGCAGTGCTTGGAAAAGGAGGAGCATTAAATGATTGATATAAAGTACCCATCTTTCAACAGTTCCTTCCTCCATCAGCTCCATCTACTCTCAGTTGGAAAGACTGATGTGCTGTCAAAGCAACCCCCACACAGAGAAAACCATAAAACTATATGATACCATAGGTCACCCAGAGCCTTTCTCATGCAACACCTGAACATACTGTATCTTCTCTGCATATATCCATGTTCTTCCTGGAGTCAGTTAATGAGCTGTTCATCTGGGTAGTCCCTGCACAACCCTTGAATACCAGATCTGTATCAGCTGAAAGTTTACTACTCCAGCTGAAGCCGTGGTTATTTCAACTGAAGATGAATTTCCTCTCAGAGAGCTTGCCCAGTGTAAGGTGATAAATCTTCTAATCTACAGCCTGATAAATGTGTAGTCTGGGTCAGAGTTGAGTTCTATTTATGGCTGGTTATTCAGTATGAACATATTACTTGTATTTCTTCTATATTGTAGGCTATTAACTTGGTATGGACTCGGCCTTTTGGCAGAAATATTATGATTAATAGTAGAGTTTCTCTTTTGATGCTGAAAGTTGAGCTCATTCTTTGAATATTGGTGTTCATGTGAAATATTTTACTTTCAGATATATCACTGATGAGGTGAAGCTTGAGAGGATACGTACAACCCTGAAAACACAGTACAGCAAAATGGTCCTGGAATGTAACAAAGAAACCAAACACAAACTTTATTTTGTAAGAAGATAGTTGAACAGAGGGATAAGCAAAGGGAGATGGAGCAGAATATGCAGTAGAAAGGGATCAAATGCCATGAAAACAAACATTCCCGTTGTTTGGACCAGTTTGTGTTGTTCTCTCTGCGGGACATCAGTCCTTTTCCTTAGGATGTCATCATCTAATGTTTCATTGCTCCTGTATGTTTCCTGTGTTAGCAAACAGATCTAGCAGACTTGTAGCAACATTAGCATTAATTTGGAGTCACGTGTTCAGCCACCTGGGGCCTTTTTTAAACAATCTATGTTGCATGCTCTAAATTACATAGTGCACAGGCATTTAGGGTGTGTCCAACTCCACTTTACTATTTAAACGGCACACAAACTGGGCGCAAAGTAAGGCACAAAGAACAAAGAGGTTCTATTTAGTCGCTTAATTAATTATGGGTGTGTTTTGGGTGTAACATGAATGAAACCAATCAGAATCTCCTATTCCCTTTAAGGGAGCCTGGTGCGCCTGCCTGTGGTGCACTGCTATTTAAACAAGAGAATCGGCAGGTTAGAGAAGCAAACAAAGCTACTGAAATGATCCACAAGTAAGGATGGAAGTACCACATCATTTTAAGAATGGTTTAAATCAGACGGGACAGAGGAAACTCTTCAGAGGAAATATATTTTTAGACAGCTCTGATGGAAGTCAGGATTTATATGGTTGTTTTCACTCCATACAGTTTCACTTCGTGAATTGCAACTGTGTGTGTGTTTGTGAGGGAGAGACCTTTTAAATTTGTAGAAGAACACAGGACATTAATTAACATCAGATCCTGATGATCCTGTCGGATTTAAACAATCAAGTCAAAGATCCGTGTGTAAATGGGCACAGTGTAAAGACAGCTTCATCCTGTTCCACCCACCTGCAACACATCCACTATTTGTCAGAATGTTAATTTTTATGACCTATGGATTAAATGCAGTGTCCTAGAAGCAGAATGTCTGCATATTGTGAACCTGCCTATGTAGGCACATCTTCCTATCTGAATAATTTGCTGTTTAAATAGCAGGAAAATGCTGCGGCATTGACTTTAGACCACTTTTTTTTTCTTTTTTTTTTTGGTCAATGGTACAGTCACTTTCTGTTGCCTTAAGATAGCGTTGCCCCAGCAATGTGCCTGACCACACTTTAATTTAAGACCAATGCCACTGGGTGCACAGATGGGCACAAGCACATTTGCTACCTACACAACATGGGCACAAGAAAATGACAACTGTGTCGGTCAGAATCAGTAATGACAGCTGTGCTGCGCTGTGTGTTGCTTTACATCATGTGGAACATAGAGCCCCTAGTGATTGTAAGTCAAATTATTATTCCCCTTTTAGCTCTGTTTTTGGTCTGCACCAACCTCTGATGGAAATATTTGGCTCCTTAGCTGCTCAGTTCTCCACTATGTTCACCCACTAATCACGAGCTGTGTACGTTTGTTGAAGGGCATGTGGTATACAGTGGGTTTGGAGCTTTTTATTTATTTTATTTTATTTTATTTTATTTTATTACTAAGAATTATAATACCCACATTTCCTCTTGATTTTCACATTTAAACCCATACATTTCTGCAGAGTACAAGGTTGGCCTCAACTACCCAGAAATCCCCATAGTGATGGATATTTGATTTTACTTTTGGGAACAGCATTAAAAATATGTTATCCTCTTGTATTTCTTATATTGTAGGCTATTAACTTGGAATGGATGCAGCCTTTTGACAGAAATATTACAATTAATAATAGAGTTTCTCTTTTGATGCTGAAAGTTGAGTTCATTCTTTGAATATTGATGTTCATGTGAAATATCTTCCTTTAAGAAATATCACTGACAAGGTGAATCTTGAGAGGATGCTCATGACCCTGAAAACACAGTACAGCAAAACAGTCTTGGAATGTAAAACTGGCATAAAACCAAACAGAAACTTTATTTTGTAACGAGGATAGCTGAATGGAAGGATGAGCAAAGAGAGATGGAGGAGGAAAGATGCAGCAGAAAGGGATCAAAGGTCATGAAAATAAACATTCATGTTGTTTGGACCAGTTTGTGTTGTTCTCTCTGCGGGACATTAGTCCATTTCCTTAGGGTGTCATCAACTAATGTTTCATTACTCCTGTAATTTTCCTCTTGCTTCATTTTAATGCCACAGTGGAATTGTGACAATCTCCATTACGTATGAGGGGCCACTATCTTGCACAGCTGCTCTCTCCTCAGCTATCGCCTTCAATCAGCCCCTCTGTTTGATTTATTACTTCCTGTTGTCCTTGGGATTGCTGCATTTCACTACATGGTCCCTGTGTATCTCCAATTTGAAGCTCCTGCTCCTCTGGTCCTTGGGAGTGCTGACCGCAAGGCCTAGTTGAGGCGTCTAAAATAGTCTGGAGTCAGGGGAGGAGATAAAAGGCAAGTCGGAGACGGAAAACAAAATGACTTGGCTCGTTGTGGGCAGGTTGAAGGCCTGTGAGAACTTACCAACTCAGGATGATGGTTGTGTGACTTCTTGCCCCTCAGGGAGTGGTGGGTGGGGGCAGCACTTGAGTAATTGTTCCACAATCTCATATCTGGATTAGCATGATTGAAAGAGCACTTAACCTCCATGTCAGACTTGTCCGTCCTGTCCGCATACATGGTGATAAATGTGTATGAAGTGGATACACAACCACCACATGGGTGAGTGTGGTGGAGTGAGCGTCAGGCCTCATTAAGCCGTGCTCAGTTCAGGGTCACTGAGACTGAGGTCAGGGCCGGGGAAAGCCTCCTCCACCCTTCCCACATCTTCCTCCACTTCCTGTCTCAACAGCTGGCTCTTCCCTATCACCGAGAAAAGTGATAATTTATCATTTCACCGTCTTAAATTTCAGTGGAGAAAATGTTTTTGAGAGCAGAAGGGGGTGGACTCAGACCATAAAAAACTTCGTGTTGGTCAACAAACGTGGCTGTTTAGCTCAAAAAGCAAGAATATGTTGCTATTGATTAACATATTTTTTTCCATTATCATGATTTTAATTCTTTTCATCTTTTGTGGGTTTATTTGTAAGGCTGCGCCAGAAAGTCAAAGATTTGAATAATTGATCTGAGACCCTTCAATTGACTGACATTCTTTGTTTTTTGTTTGTTTTTATTGACTTAGTCAGTGTGCAGTATACTTCAGGGGATATTTCAGTCCCCATGCTGCAGAGTGAGCACTTCTTGCTTTTTCTCTAGGGTGAAATCATCCCACTACATCAAGTCATCCTGTCCACTTGGTGAAGACATCTTCCACTGGTACAAGCTGCTGCGGACCAGGACTCAGGGTGAAGGGGCTTTCAGACACAGCACGACAACGACACTGCTTCAGGCTGAACCCAGCAGCTCAAATCATATTGTGTCAGCTGCAGGCACCTTCCCATTCCATACTTTCTCACTTTACTTTTAGTATGTACTGCAGCTGCCATTACAAAGTATGCACTGTTGCATGCAGCATACAGTTGGGACATACTACTTTCTCATAACATTGTACCTTAAAGTTTGATCCTCTTGCTCATGTGGCCAGATCAAAAATGATGAGGCCGGACACAGTAAAATGACTTAGTGGGTCTTTATTTCCCCAACTACACTTAAAAAAAAATAAAGCAGCATTAATTCTGTTATTTTGAGCATTTTACAAATCCTCAAAATTATTAATTATTAATTAATTGCATTTACAAATTGCAAAACAGAAAAATATTTTCCCTCTTTCTGTGCTTTCCTTGCACTTTACTTCGCTTAGTATCAACTTCAATATGAGTACAGCAATACTACTAAACAGTGGTATAGACAGTACTAGACAATACTACGCAGTATTAGACAACACTAGATAGTACCAGAAAATACTAGACAGTACAAGACAAGAGTAGCAGCTCCACACATTTACACATTTAAATAAAGAACATACACAAAGACACAAATAAACATATTTGTTATGCTACAAAACTTATAAAATCATCAGCAAAAATGAATTTTCTCATTATAAAATAATGGACTCACTCTCAGTTCAGGGTGCAGCCTGCACGAAAGACACACACACACCTGGCCCTCAACACGCCTTTATACCTTCCCTTTGTGTCTTGTACAAAAGTTTTAATTTCATCGTGTAACACTATTTAAACAGTTTAAAAACACTCTGTATCCCTTGTTCATCCACCTACATATATAATTATCTAAGCTGTATGTCATTATAATTACCCATTTATTCTGCTATTGATTGTTGCTGTTGCTTCAACAAATGGACAACATAGAAAATTATTAATATTTAGCCCTTCATTAGCTGATTTTTGGATCTTCGGGGGCAGCACAAATAATAAAGTAAATATGATGATAGTTGCTTGTTTACACATCTAGCAGATTTGCAGCAACATTAGTATTCATTTGGAGTTGTGTATTTGGCCACTTGGTGATTGTTTTTGTCTTTTTATTTTTACTAAGAATTATAAAACAGTTTTACCCGCATTCCTTCTTGATTCTCACATTTAAACCCATTAACTACAAGATTGGTCCCAACTACCCACAATTTCCCAAAGTGATGCAAATTTGATCCTACTTTTAGGGACAGCAGTAAAAGCATGTTATCCTCTTCTTACTGTAGCTTAAAAAAGAAAAAAAACCCTCCTATATCTTCAAGGATTAGGAGAGTCAGAGAGCTGTGCCAATGTATCAACAGTTTCTAGCTGATGGCAACAAGGCAGTGACATACACACACACTTTTTGGAAAGGGTTTATATATTTAAAATGCCTGGCAAAAAAAGAAAGCTTTCACGTTAAGACTGAACTCTTGAGATAGATCTTATTGAGGCAAACATGAAGCTGCTCTATTCCTGTTGCAGTTGTGCTTTTTTAAAACTAGATGAGGCTTTATGTTGTCTGTTACTTCTTGAGATGATCTTAATTTCTATATGTTATTCCTTGTTCAACACTATATTTAGTTCTGTATACTATAGATTGAAAAGCATGACCCTGAGATTGTCACAGCAGAGTCAGAGGTCGGGTGTGCGGTGTTATAAAATCACAAGATAAGATGAAGTCTGCTCTCTGCATGAAGAGCAGATTGAAAGCTTTCAATCTGCTCATATCCAGCTCATTGCAGGTCCTATTCACTGTAAATTCTTGAACTGAATCCAAGATTGATGATGAGCTCCCAAGTCTGCGTGATTAACACACCTCCTGGTGTGAAGTGTTACAGTCTCTGCCTGTGTCCCACCAATGGGTGCACTCAGTTCTTTGGAGGCCCAAGGCAAAGACAAGCACGGGGACCCTTTAATTACACCCTCAGCATTCTCGCCCACCCTTCCTTCTCATTGAAACTGGGGCAGAGCAGAGTAGGCCTATGCATTGAAGGGTTGCTGTTGGTTGCAAGAGAAGGATAGAGCTGATCTCTCCCGAGAAAAATACACACAATGTGTTTAATATTGGTATAGTTACCCTCATAATCATTATTTCTAATATTCATTCTCCCTTGGCTCCTAACATTTGTTGGCAGGCTGCACAGTTGCAATTATTGCTGCTGCAGGTGCCAGAGCCAGAGCTGGCACTACAGGCAGTTGATTATTTGACATCAAAAGTTTTCAACAAAGCTTTCATTTCTGTTCCTCTTTGCCAAGTCGGTAGCTTTGCTTTTGTGATTTTTTTTATTTTTTTGTAATTGTCAAAAAAAAAAATTGTATAATGGACAAATAGAAATATTTGGTGAGAAGTTAAGACCAGCAGTCTTTAAAAGACCTGACTGTGGTGACTGTAGCTATGTTTCTTTCAATGTATTCTTATACTCGTTTTGAAGTGTCATATTAGAAAAGGTTGATGGAAATGGCAAAATTTGGCAACAAAAACTTTTTATGCTCTCTTGAGGTGGTTTTCACCTTTTTCAAAAAAAGACCTAATGTACTTAATGGAAGATATAATTACTTTTACCAAATAAGTAGTGAACATTTAACTCATACACAATAGCATGATCTGACAGTCTTCTCATCATTTCCAGGGTTCTATGATGCATCCATGAACGCTCCACACAGATCTTCTTTTATATATATATATATATACACATATATATATATATAAATATACATTGGTTTTAATGCCTTTCATTTGATAGGACAGCTGGAGTGAGGACAGGAAAGGGGGACAGAGCGTGGATGGGAGTCGAACCCACGGCTGTTGCTGAGGACTCACAGCCTCTGTACATGGGGCACATGTTCTACCAACTCCACACAGACCTGATGTAACATTCCTCACTGAAATACATGAAATAAACAAGTGTTATATTTCTATGATGTTTTCTGCGTTGTTTTTCATGATTTGAAGTTTGACTGGTGGTCTTTTAATTACATCATCTTGTTGCAACTTCTCCTGCAATGGTATAATGATTTCCTGACTGGAAACAAGCATTCATTGTCATTTTCTTTAACCGATTTGCCTGAAATTTCATTAAGATTTGTGATACACTTGGATAGAAACACAGCTACTGACAAGGCAAGGTTGAAAAATGAAACCAATGCCAAAGTACCAAAACCTGCAGTTCCTCGAATGGCCTCTTGAGGCTGTCTCCAAAAGTGAGTCAATCCCTGTAGACTCCCGTATTAAAATAACCAACTTCACAGCAGAAATAAAAGTGTTTACAACCTGGTAATCCCAACCCTAAAAACTTTTGATCTCTGTAGTGTGTGGAGGTGAATTTCTGTGTAAATCAGCCATTTAAATTACATTAAGTCTTAAATTTATGCATAATAAGGGCATGCTCACTTTGAGTGACAGGTGGTTTTCATCACAGATAGCATTCAGTAGCCTCAGCTCCACTCATACTCCACCTCTTTGAATCTTTGAGTCAGACTTCAAGATGACCAGAAGCACCACACTGTGAGCATCACAATGTGTCATCAGAAACCTGTGGGTGATGTCTATGATACTGACTGTCAGAGGTGGTAAACACTTTGTTATTATACTTAAGTAGATTGTTCAGGTATCTGTACTTACTATACT
The DNA here is from genome assembly GCA_027495735.1 of Lutjanus campechanus. Taxonomy (NCBI): domain Eukaryota; kingdom Metazoa; phylum Chordata; class Actinopteri; order Lutjaniformes; family Lutjanidae; genus Lutjanus; species Lutjanus campechanus. The sequence continues at coordinate 2,644 of JAJHUR010113001.1, read as the reverse complement.
AAGTATTTTGCTTTTACTCCCTACATTTTAACACAAATATCTGTACCTTCTGCATTTTCAAAACAGACTTGTCACTTTAGTTTTGATGGATTTGAGGGGAACTGTTGATCATTTTTATTTTGTCAACATCAAAACTGATTTCAGCTTAAATGGATGGGACAATAACACAAATAAGAGGCGATTCCTTGGTGTTGGATTATTTTATTACGTGACTTTGTTGAATACTCACTTCTGAATGGTCAATTATGGCCCTCTATGGTCTCTTATTTCTGGATAGCAGACAGTTGCTATGAATAACAGACTGTTGGTATGCACGCAGTTCTGATCATAGAATCTGGAGGACTTAATGAAAGCAATAAAATCCTTTTTATTTTGTGTCATATTATTGAATTTATTAGTGTGTAGTTGTGAAATAGGTGGGATAGTGACCAGCTCATTATATATTATCTCTTACATACTGTATTTTCTGTGGCCTTTTGTGCCACAGTGACCTACCTTTAGCTGATGGTAAGACCAGTCCATTTCCTGCTTTTAGATATCACAGTTTCCATAACATTGGAGGTCATAGGTGTCTTTGTAATGGCGTGGTTGCTAACACATGGCAGAGTGCAGGAGATGCGTGGACGTTTTGTGTGTTCTTGCAAACGATCATGGGAAGGGAGATGCACTATGTTCCAGCAGGGCAGAGTATCATCCCAGTAATGTTCCTCTGTATAGGAACACACAGAGAGTGTACCAAGAATAGTGCCTTCCATCAGAGACTGCGGAAGATATACGGTAGGCTAAATTTCTCTAGAAAATGAATCAGCCACACGGATGTTTTGTTTGGATTTAAATATTTCCCGTCAATGCCCGCTAGAAACAAACGAAGATTTAATCACACACAGACTGCTGAGGAAGCATGTTCACTCAGTGAAATTGTGTGAGTGGGGGGATGAATCTAATATCCCCCACTGTCGTGTACAGACAAACACGGGCAAGACAATGTTAAGGAATAACAGAGGCCTCATTGTCCAGTTTAGATTGGTTTTATACTATCTGTTTTCTGTGGTATTTGAGGGATTCATCGAGGCAAACTTGAAAAGGGAGAGCTGCCTTGAATGATCAGTTCTGTGTTTGTGTGTGTGTGTGTGTGTGTGTGTGTGTGTGTGTGTGTGTGTGTGTATTTGAGTAATTTTAAACTGCAAAAACTTGAATATAAGGTGGAAAGATATAGATGGAAACATCTTTGCACGCAAATATTTTATACAATTATACAGCACTCTGTGAAGAATGAAGATATATGATAAATAAATAGAGATGGAGACATCTGCCTTTGAATAACTACCCTTTATTTTCATGACTAACAGGAAAACCAGCAACAAGGCAGGCAACAGAACAAAAGAGGAGATTAATCCTTACGGTATGTTAAGTATCCTCGTTGCAGCTTTATGGACTGAACAAAACACTACAAATAATTGATAACACCACAGAGCTGTTTCTACAGATAACAGAAGAAGGGAAAGTGTACTTCTGTTTGAAAGTTTTATAGCCACAAAGCATAATCAAAAATTCCAAACCAAACAAGAGATTTTGGTTCAATCATTTTGTTGAACTAATTTCAAACAGATTTTTTTTTT
>JAJHUR010112996.1:1131-14832 GCA_027495735.1 Lutjanus campechanus | reverse complement strand
AAAAATCGGGAACTGTCGGGTTTTCACCAGAAGTGACTTGAAATGGATCCTATCAGCTGAAAGCAAACATGAAAGTAAAATAAAGGAAATACTTAAGAGTAAAAACAGCAACACGGGAGATAAACTAAACTTCAAACCACAGAGATTCACACACAGACCTTTGGAAGCTATGAAAGTACCAAGAGCTGAACACACAGATACTTTTAAAAAAGATATTTCCTTCTGGGCTCTGCACAGAGGTGAGTCTCTGCTCACCAGTGCACACAGAAAGGTAAACTCTCCTCCATGTTCTTGGTTACCAGGGGGGCGAGTCCCCATCTAATATATGATTGCTTGCCTGGAAAAAAAAAAAAAGCGGCGGTGACGACACCAGCGCCTTTCGGAAACGCTCAGCACGGCCCGCACAAAAAGGGCAGCGTGCTCGGGGAAAAAAAATACGCCAGGCACAGCACCTTTTCTCCAGGTAGCCACATGCGCCCTCTCCTCATTGGGAACAATTGGGGAAAAAAATGCTGATGCTCAGAAAGAAAACGCCACGTGGACATGGGGCCCTTAGAGGGACTTGCTTAAGCAGCAACAATGAGCTCCTGAACTCTCAATATTGAGTTTGCAAGAATTACATAAACACCTGCACCGGACCAAGTACAATAGGATGGCTTAGATCTTTTGCGCATTACCATTACTTTGCTAAATTTTACACCCACTGAGTACAAGCTGACTCCTTAGAAAGAGATTATTCTGCAAGACTAACTTCAACTAAGTTGGCTAGTCTTAAGTGCTTTACTGGCTCCTCATGTTAACTGCCAATTCAGTTGGAATCAGTGGAATTAGTTATTACTTGGTATCAAAAGTAATTAGTTACATTACTTGCTATGTTACTATATTACTTTTGTATGCTGTTGGTGGCCTTGTCTCACTCCATAATTGAACTGCTGATCCAGTGAACTGTTAACCCACGGAGAGCTTTTGTTGGCAGCCTCCAGATGTCAGCTGTGAGAGAAACAAAGTCGACCTCTCGGAGTGTGGCCTTCAAATTAAATTCCATCACCTCGGATTCTCTCTCGAGGAGCCAAACAAGCTCAATACTTCCACCTGTGGAGAGTAAGTGAGCCTCTTTCCCTCTGCTCCGTCCTCCATCCTTCGTTTAGCTGCTTGGATAACAGCTGTCGTGACCTGCTGCACGTCCACGTCATCATAAGATAGCCTACCTAGGTCAAAAAGTAACTTGGTAACTCAGAGTTACTTGAAATAGTAATTGTAATATAATTACATTTGAAAAAATCATAGTATTTATTTTAAAAATCTCAATATTTCAAAAGACAGTAATAATCATAAACTCATAAATGCTAACCATATAATATCAAATGTCAGAAATCAAATCACAGTATTATTTTAAAATCTTAATAATTCATTTTCAACTCAACAGGTGACTTGAATCACAATAAACACAAAATATGCTGCTGTAAAAGCAGGCTATTTAAATGATCGAGTCTGTGTTATTCAGTAACCGTGAAAGGATTCTTCTTTATACCCTCACAGAACAATATACAGTGACCTCGCTCATTCATCCCCTTTGTTTACACGTAAACAAAGCCTGAGTGACCCGGTTGCCACGGCAACAGGCAGCTACAGTGCCGCAAATAAGGCCCTGTCTCAAACAGTCTACGTTCTGTTAACTGTTTAGGAGAAATTAATCAAAATGTTAGCGCAAAATTAACAAAACAAAGAATATTAATTAATTTAATAAATGAAAATAACTATGAGTTGGCTGATCTTCAGTGGCTTTATAGTCCTGATGTTATTATTCACATCTTTTTTATGCACACAAACACACAAACACACTAAAAGAACAGATGTTTCACTGTTTCATCCATTCTTAGAATCTTTATCTTTGGTAAATGTTTCTGTTCTAGAATCAGCTTTACATTTTTTTCTTTTGACACGGCTTCTACACACTCATTGGTACTAAAAGAACAATAATTATTCATTATCACAGAGCTTGAGAGCTCACAGAGTTGTGTGGTACAAAGTAACCTGTTATCTTTAACTGAGGACAAAGAAATGTATCTTTTGAAATTGTGTCATTTACAGACTTTTGTATAAATTACAGGGTTCGTACAGGTGCTGCAAATCCTTGAAAACACTGCCTGACTGAATTACTTAATTAACTTTTTAGATAAAGAAATAAAATAAGATATTTGCTGAGTTAGATTGTATAGGAAGACAATTATTAATCATGATTCGATCAATTGTCAAATAACAGTTTAACTGATTAAACAAGCATTAATTGATAATTAATCAATCATCTAAAAACAGGATTAAGAGGTAAGGAAACTTGAAATAAGAAATAATAAAATCAACTATCAGTTAAGAAAAATGCACAAAATTCACAATCCTAATAGGAAGCCAAGTCTACTGAAGACGTGACACATTTTGAAACATGAAACTTTGTTGTGTTTTCTTTTTTGTCACCAATCTACAGAATTGATGGTTGGTAATTTTGGTTGGTAACAGCACAGTAACGTCTGATTTAATGTGATGAAGAGGTGAGATAATCATTTTGTGTGTAAATGTGTCATTTACCACAGCTGTAAGGAGCTGGAAGATCTTGACAACGCACATTGAAAATGCTTAAAAGTGCAGTAGGAACCCTAAAATTGTGATTTTAGTTGACGTGTAAATCTGGGGACCTCAGAGCAGACCCCGCCTGATTACTGGCGCTCCCGGACCCCATCTTGGGAACCAATGCAATAAACGGTGACAAATCCAGGATGCCCCACTGCGCTTGTCTCTGATTTCTAGTCCTGATGTTAACTGCCAACTGGCAAATGCAGTTCCAGCCCACAGCTTGTATATTCTGCCCACAGGTGAGCTCATGGCTTTTACACTTAAAATAAGACTTTGTGAATGTGTGTAAACATGAATTAACACATTTGAATGAATGAGCAGTTACATATAAACATCCTACGTGCTACATTCAGAGGCCGTGACACAAGTAACTATATTAAAGCATCCAGTTAAATTAGATTAAATCTTTATGAATGTTTATATTTTAATCAGATATCTGCATATTAGGTGAACAGTAACATATAAAAGAAATGCAGTTTCATTGGCTAATAAACACATTTTTATGCAGACGTGTTGACACTGCAGGTGCTGTGGATTCTCCTCGTCTTTGATCCTCTTATTCAGTGAACATTACCTGCAGCATGAACAATGACCACAGTTTCTTTCTTCTCTTTCTTTCTGCCTCCTCCTCCTCCTCCTCCTCCTCCTCCTCCTCCTTCCTCAGCCCCGCAGAGGCAGAAACTTTGAGAGCAGTTACCTTTCAGCCAACTTCAAAAGACTCACCGACATCTTTCACGGAGAATAACGCCGAGGCTGAACCCGTCTGAATCCTCAGAACTACAAAAGGTTAAATGAAAGTGACACGGCCGCCTTTTTTTTTTTTTTTATCGAGGACAAAGTCTGTTGGTTGAAAAGGACGACAGAAAAGACAGGGTAGAAATTAAAGGTTTGATGAATTTCACTACATGAATAATATATAATAATTAATGTGACATTTGGTGTTATACTATTTATATTTCAAATTAGTTAGGTGAAGGCGTTTGGTCCATTTTTCATGATTTGTCAGAAATAGACAAGCAGACCTTTCCTGACAGGTTAATTAACATCTTCTGTTTTCTCACTGTCGAACATCTTCTCTCAACATCCTCGTTTCCTGTAACAAGCTCAGCTAATTAGTCTGAACATTTTATTGAATAATAATTTATCTCGTATTATTTATGTTAAATTCAGTTTTGGCCGTTGCAAACTATTTTAATTCATTTCCCAGTCCCAAAACCACAGACGCTGGCTGCTAATGAGCTAACATTTTTTTAATTAGAGAGCTAATGTTATCAATCTCCCCTAAAAGAGATGCTAGCAGCCCAGAAAGGAAAAAAAAATCAAAGAATAATCCGATGTTCTCTCAGTTGGGTAATTTTAATGTGAGTGTGGCTCTGTACGTATCAGTGCTGCTTTATCTTCCACCAGTAATGTGATTAATCAGACATATAGCAAGATGTTTACATGTATCATGGCAATAAAGCTTTTGTATTTGGTGTCAGATCAGATCAGTGATCCTCAAAAGCCTGCTGTGAATCTGCGCAGGAGCACATTTTATCTGACTAGAAACACACCCCCTACCATCCAGCAAGTCATCAAGGAAACTGAAAAAGAAGGAAGAGGCATTACATCACTAGAGAACATCGTATGCTCTGCTTGGTGCCAGACTTTGATGCCAGCTCTACTGAACCGTACAGGAAAAAACACACTAAAACCCGGCATATGTGTGCTGTATGACCTTTGATGAGGAAATGCCTCTAAATAAAAAGAAGAAAATGAAAGAAAACACTTCAGAGAATAACATAGCGACTGATTTTTCATAATGTACGCACTTGTTTATTTGCTTGTGGTCTCCAAAGAGCATGACTGATGTTAGCTTCAATAGAACTGACTCAAAACTCTGCAGCATAGAACCTTTTATAGTGATGTAATGACCTCCTTATAACATGTCAAACTCAAGAACCACAGGCCAAATCAGGCACAGTTTTTTTCCCCCAGCCTGTGGGTTTTCTATTAATAGCCTATTTGAGACTTTCTAAGGACAAGTGCACAGCAAGGAAGTATTTAAAATACAAAATATAAGCAACTACATTCTGTTACGGTTACAGTTTAAATTGGTGGTATTCTGAAGACAGTTACTGCCTTTAAAATAGATTACTTGAAGGGATTACTTTACACTGAAAAAAAAAACTAAAATCCAAGGCACTCTCAACCTTTTGAGTTTTGAATCAAACTCAAACTGTTTTGAAATAAACATTAAAGTGAAAGTGAATAATGGTTTAAATCAGTGTTTCTCAAACTTTTTTCACCGTTGATTAAAGTTTTTGTACAGCCAGAATCATCAGCTGTAAAGGGTTAACCCCACCGGTTCAGCACCATGGAGAGCGCCAGCAGTGGCTGAAAATCTTCACTCTCTCTGCAGATGTTGGTTCAAAGTCCAGTGGAACATTTTTTGGACTACTGGGGGAACTACTACTGAGGATCTAAAAGGATATAGTTCACAATTTTTCAAGTCAGACCTTTTTTTCCCTCCATATTCTGTTTATTTATTTTTTTTAAGTATATATTCAGTGTTTATTTTACAAAACATTAAATAAAAAGTTAAGTAAAAAGTTAAAAATATCCATCATGATTCCATCATAATTTCCCAGAACTTATGAGGTTGTTGAATTACTGGTTTTGACTGATAAGCAGTCCAAAATACAAAAATATTGCATTTACAATGATATAAAAATAATATAAACTAGCAGATGGTCCTTTTTGAGAAGATAGTTGGTGAATGTGCCTAATATGAGTGAAAAGATTAATTTCCTGTCAATTGTCTGATTACATTAGACTATTAATTAGATTAATCACCCAATCACATCTGCGCTAAATTGCATTATTGTGTATCTAGTGAGCCATCTGTCCATCCGTTCTGGCCTTCAGTGTCTTTGATGCTTTCTTTTTTTTTTCTCCCAAAACTAATTTCATACAAGCAGCATGGCTGCTTCCAGTTTTATCAACATTTCAAATTAAACAAGTAAACATAAACTTCACCCACAGCAGCAAATGAAGAGAGAAAAAAAGAGAAACATTGAAATATACTTTTTGCTTGCTGTAATCATTCTCCGTTCAAATTAACCACTGAAAAAATCTTTTCTAATCCACTTTCATGAAGGACAAGGTCCACAGTTTTTCTCCTGTGCAAAAAAATGTATTCCAAACTTTATCTGGAGTTAATATGTATCAGTAGTCTGAATTAATTAAATTAAATCGATACCTTCCAAACTTTTTTAAAACAAACTTCCCTCTTTGACTTTCCCTGCAGTGGAAGAATAAAAACACAAGAGGGAATCTGACATGAAAAAGACCTGAACTTTAGAAGATATCCGTTTGATTTGACTAAGTCAGACGACTGAAGCCTTCAGCTCAGAATATTAAAAGCTCAGTACTGTAGATGAAAGGCAGAGGTACCGACTCAGAGACCTTCCTCACCTTTGTCAAAGTGCTCAGAAGTCCATCCTTTATTGAACATGAAGTAAAGAGGATTGTCATTGTAGTGCTGGGAGTAACTGCAGCAGTTCAATAAGGAGAGACTCGTGGAGTGATCAAGTGTGCTCATAATGAAAATGCGAATGTGAGGAGACGATTAGACCCCATCATGACGTCATCTTATGGGGGCAGTAATGCCATGGGTTGTACAGAATAACTCCCTGAAGAGTGACTTGACTGAGATGAAAGCTGACAGCAGCATAGAGAACAGTTTTAAACTTTGCCAGCAACAAAATGGTTGGCTCATGGAAATTGTGGCGGAATATGATTTATATATTATAAGATTTTCTTTTTAACTGAAAGTGTGAAACGCCCAAGGTCAGCTGACGGAGCTGCAAGAGGGAAAAGAGAGGAAGAGAGATTGTAAATAATGAGAATGAAGCGAGTCAGTCTTTGATTGAACTTCAGTAGCCCAGTTCTGTAACAAGAGCATTAACAGAAAATAATGAGGGGAAATACTGCAGGACAATTTATCAAGAGGTTCAACAACAGGGTGCTACATATTATATGTTGCTGTATATGTTACTTGTAGCAGAAGCTTCACTTTTTAAAATGCAATTAAGGCCACTAGTGCAGTGCCACATCAGGGTGTACCCGTCTGGAATGGACTGATTGCTTCACTCCCGGTACTGCGGCTTGCGCTGTTGTCTGGGGTCGTGCCCATCTGGAGCTGAAGTTGTCAAGGGCAGCTCATCTGATCAACTTCACACTCAAAAACTGGACTCCCTTGGATCCTCAGCAATACATCCGCCAAGTGTGAAGTTGGTCAAATGAACAGTTCTTGAGATATGGGAAGGACAATGATAGACACAAACATATAAAGACAGATTCCTTCCTTTAAAGTTAGATGATGCTGCTACAGCACCTCCTATTGGCCAAATGGCACCAAATCTGTCAAGGTCACTCAGACTCCATATCTGCACATGTCCACCAAATGTGGTTTCAATAGCAGAAAGCATTCAAGAGATATGACAGTTTTTGTAATATGCGCACTCCCCACAGTATCATAGCAAACTTTGAGGGCCAGTAGCATCAAAAATACATTAAAAGTGACTTTTTCCGGCTTGGTCCAGAGATATTCTGTGCCATTTTTGGTGATGATTACTCAAAATTTGTGGGAAATGTAGTGAAAAAAACAGAAATTCAAAATGGTGGAAGACTGTACAAGATGAAAATAGGCGTAACTTAAATTGACAGATTCCCACAGAATCCAGAGGAAAACTAAATTTTGTTTTATAGAATGTCAGTTCAAAAGTTACAGGGCAAAATAAAATTTTGTATCACCAAATTCAACACTGGACTCCTTTGGGTCCTCGGCAACACCCCGGCTAAGTGTGAAGTCGATCAGATCAGCGGTTGTTAAGAAAACTGAAGAACACACACGCATACAGAAAGAGATTCCTTGCCTTATACAGTGGTTAGATATAACAGTTTTTCCAGCATATCAGGATGTCAAATAAGGTCTGCAGCAAAAACAAGAGACTTGTTAAATTCAAGTGACAGTGAAAACAAAAGATGGCTCTCTGGAAGAAAGAAGAAGAAAATTTAGAAGAAAAATTCGACTGACACAAGGATACCAGGAAAGCATTATTTATTATTTTTGAACCAGGTTTATTCGTTCAGTTGTCTTAAAACATCTCTGTTGACTTCTTGTTGTGCCTGAAGGTATTTCTCCTCAGCTTTCTTGTTTCAGACACATGGCACACAGCCGTCATTTAAAAGTTCATCTTCAAATGGTCTTTCTCAGACTTGACAACTAAACGTCCTGCTTTGTAAGAGAGATTAAACAGACGCAGAATAATGACATGCTTCATTAAACTCATGAAAGCCCAGCATATAAAATCAAATGCCAAAAAAACATTTGCTGGGTACAGCTTCTCAAAAAAAGAAAACGAAGAATCTTCTCCTCCCGCTCCCGACATTATTAAAGGTATTATATGTAAGAATTTCAGTTTTAAACATTCAGTAATTAACTGAAATACTTTTGACATTATGTCAAAGTCCTTTATGTAGGCCTATCTATTTAGCTCCTGGCAGCCTGAGGCTGACCCTTTGTAACTCATGTTCATGCCTCAGGTGGTGGACGCTGACTAATGTCCGACCTCCCTCTCTGTCCTCTCCTGCTTCACACCTTTTACGTCCTTGCCAGAACCTACTGTGTCTTCGTCCTTCCCGGAGTCCTGGTCAGATCTGCCGCAAATCACCTCAGTGCTGTATTCCCTATTGTCAAACTGTCCTTGGTTGGTCTCAGAGGCTGCGTTCAGTCCCCGGCCGTGTTCACTGGGAGGCTGCTGAGTCTCTTTGCTGATGGCAGCTACAGTTAGCAGCTACAGTGAGGCAACAGTTAGCAATTACTCTGGTCTGCTCCCTATTTGTTTGGAGGTGGTCAATTCTTACATATTGCACATTTAAATTAATAATCAGTTGAAAAAGTAAAAGAGTAGTTGAGTAGCCTTTTTTTTTTCTTAACAAATATATCTGTCAGTATACACAGTAAGCAAAAGAAACACACGTTATTGAATCACTAGAGCTGTTTTTAACCGGCAGCACATGTAAGTAAACCTCTGCTCTCCTGAAGCTGGATTTATTCTCTCTTCCTCCTGTCTGTCCCAGCAGCTCTGTCTTCCTTCCTCTCCTGCTCCTTCTCATCTCCGCTGCTCTTTGATTGGCCAGGACAGTTTCTCCCTCGTCAGCTGGATGAGCTGTTGGCTCAGACTCAAGAGTCTGGGACCTGTCACTGACCTCGCTCCTTCCATCAACCCCCTCCCCCGCCTCTTTATCTCCCTCGAGGCATCTGCAGGTGAGAGGCAGACTTCCCAGCATCCCTCTGGCTGAACCTGCTCGACCCAACTCTCACCTGCACATGCATTATTAATGATTAGTTGACAGGAAGCAGTCACAGCCCGCGCCGAGACTTCATCCCGCGTGGATGCTCAACCACAGCTCTAACTGTAGCTACACTGCAAAAAATTACATTGAGCCCAGAAATCCTGAAATCTTTCTTAATTAAAGTGATAAAAAATAATAATAATCAGCCAATGAGTTGGGATTATTTTTTTTACAGGTGTAAGCCTGCGGGAGCTCATGCAATAGGCTGTTGTGTGAGATACAATTTTTATTTAAAAAAAAAAAAAATGTTGCTAAACCTGCTAAAAATAGGTGATTGACCCTATTCCCTCTGTGCTCAGCTGTCAGCATTTTTGTAGCTTCCAACTGAATCTCTGTAGTTTGAAGTCATGTTTCTCTCCTGCATCGCTGTTTGTTCTTTCAAGTATCTTCTTTTACTGTTTTTACTGATTCAACCACCACAACAGGGCCCAAAGTCACGAGTAAGACTCTTTCATTTTGTGGCTCCCCGATGGTGGAACAACCTACCAAACTCTGTTCAATCAGCAGAGTCCCCCTCAGTCTTTTAGGAAAGACTGAAGACCCAGTTCTTTCTTGAACACCTTTGCACTTGGCTGACTGCACAAGATATCCATAATAAAAATAATTTTAAAAAAACAAAAAACAAACAAACAAAAAGAATTCAATGCATCTTATGCACTCTATGCACATTGCCACCGGCACTGCCTGTAGGCACCGACATCCTATCAAGCTTGAACTTTACTCTATGGCACTTACTCATGTTGTTCTCTCCTGACTTGATCCTTGCTTCTGTTGAATCAGCTCTCAGATGTGCTTCACTTTGGATAAAAGGATTCATATTCAGCTGTGCATGAGTCATGTTAGGTTACTGCTGATGAAATTCCTGATTTGGCTGCTTTGTAATAAAAGCTATTAGATAACAAAATAAAAGGGGACTTTTACTGTGAAGAATTTACAGGAAATAAAAGGTTTATCCTCTGTTTTACAGCTGCTCGTCTCACGACAAACACGTATACACACCTTCAAACAGGTGCAAATTCTGTTGTGCTCTGCCTCCACTGAAAAGCAGCGGGGACACCACCCAGGTGTTATGTTTACATCACTGCTGATTGGAGCTGAAGATGATAAATACCTGTGACTACTGCAGAGTCACCTGGGAATTAATGCAGATTGTACCCTTCCCCATTGAAGGCAGAAGACAGATGTTTGTAGGTGTCAGTGGGTTTTGTGTCCAGTGTAAAAGGGACTTGAGTGTCTAAGCTGGAGTTACTGTCCAGCTACTGCACAGTTAGGTGAACCCAGGAAGCTCAGTTACAATGCCAGTACACTATCCTATGCATCTTAAAGAAAACTGAGACCATAAATACACTTTATTCAAAACATTGCTCATCTCTGCTGGTTGCATCTGGCAGTTACAATGTCATTGCAGTAGGTGCTTCACCATCTTTTGCTGGTGGACATCTGCACTCTACTGAGTAAGCTATTTTAGTTTCAAGTGTTATTAAAAAACAATTCTTGGATCAAAAGAAAAAAAAAAATCTTGATCATAGTGCATCATTGTCCTTATTTCCTCCTGTATGAGGACCAAAGGTGCTATATATTTTTTAAATTATTTGTAGAGAAAAGATTAAAAGAAGGACAGAGTGCCTAAAAATACTGTGTTCTGACAACAAGAAGTTACAATAAAGGCTGCTAGAAGTGGATTTTACTTGTAAACTGTGATGTTATTGTTCTCCTGCTTGATTTGCAGCTGTGGAGACACAACACTGGGCTTTCCACACCATCTATCATTATCCCCACTCTACGTCAGGACTGAGGAGACAAATTAGTTCATGAAAGTAATATAAATCATCTTTAGATGCAAAGCAGCAATTAAAGTTGAGGATGCATCATTATGTCACGTTAATCACAAAGCACAAGTGAATGGGATCTCTCTTTTTTTGCTGATCCTTTAGAAAACTTGTTTAAATTTAACATTTGCATTTTGCTCATGTACTCAGGAATGAGGCACAGATATAATGGCATACTTTTATTGTGCATCAGTCTAACTGCTATTCTTACATTATAGTTTCTGTCTGGTATTGTGAAGATAATGAAAAACAGAATAAGTCTGCAAGGCTGAATATGAGCCTGAATGATTTAAGGGGAGACACTTTAGGTGAATAGGGTAAACATTTTAACTCATCGATATCACAGTGACACTTCCTCACTTGATTACTTGCTTTAAGACAATTATTTTTTGTATTACAAATTTTCATCTTTTTAGTATAAATGTGGATATTAGGCATTATGTAATTAACTGTGTGCCAATTCATAATAAATTTTCCTTTTTCTTTTTCAATAAATTCCAGAACAGAATTTTGAACATTGGACAAAGCCTGATTCAAAATATATCTTTCATTTTGTTGACAGATTAGAATCAAAGATTTTTGCTGAGGGAATTTCATATATCTATTTTATTACTCCATAAAGTAGAAGACACTGTCAACAGCCATCAAAAGAATCATTTTTCACCATGTTTTTAGGGATAAAATGTTGTATAAATCATCAGGCTATGAATGATACATGAACTAACCCCTCTGTGAAAACCTTCAGAGTATAGACAGGTATAAAACTGGCCAGTTTGGTTTTGAAGTGAAGATTTCTGGCTCAGAGGATGAATAAAAAAATAATTTTGAGAACAGTCTTTGAAGTTACAATGAAGTCAAAAATGATGTTGTGATTTATTTAGAACTTCCTCAAGGATAGATAGCTTTAGTTTACCTTTTGCTGAAGTAGCTAACTGTAAAGTTAGCAGGAAACAGAACTGGACTCAGCAGCCTCCCAGTGAACACGACCAGGACAAACACATGCAGCTTCTGAGACTGACAAGGAACGCAGCATTGATTAAGGTACAGAGTACCCTAATGGAAAGATTGCTTTACTTGTTGCTAAAGTAACTTAGCTAACTGCCCCCAGCTTGGTTAGTCCTGACTCAACCCTGGGGTGCCAGGAGCCAAACATGGCAAGAAGTCCACCTCAGTACTGCATTCACTGTCATTAAACTGGCCTCCATTGTCTCTAAGGACGTCTTCATCCTGGTCTGGCTGTGTTTACTGCTCAGTCCAGAAAGAATCAGCGAATAGCTCTCCCTCCCTTAAAAACTCTTCCCTTCCTACATCCATGGACAGCTGTCCAATCAGGCAGCGCTGATCAGATCAAGACTCTTTTACTACATTCTCTATTTCTCACTTAAAACAGAAACATGTGTTAGTGACCATTTAGTTGAAAAACGAGAAAGACTGTAACCTGGCAGCCTCTATTTTGGAATCGGAGGCCTGCAAAAGATCTTGCAAGAGTCATCATTTGAACCCAAACCATGAACTTTATGTCTCTAAACCTACCCAGATATTAGACAAACCATTGTCACATTAGAAAACATAATTAGTTTGTATAATGCGCACAATGAAGAAGAATCTTGCAGGAGTTTCACAAATCTAGGGTTCCCTTTTAGACACTATTGTTTCCCATGTTTCCTCTTACACTATTCACTATTCACTCACAATTCTGTTTGTCACAATTCCATTCTCCCTGTTTCGCTCCTGTTCCTCTTCCCCAGTCATTTTCCACCCTCCCTGCCTCTGCTCCACTCTACCTGCCAGCCACTCCCACCTAATCAGCCCAACTCCACTCACCTGCAAGCCCAGCTGCAGCTCATCCCCAGTCAGACCACTATATCAACCTCTCCAGCACACTCACTCCTGGCCAGAGTGTTTCTTCAGAACTCCATGTTTGATACTCGAGCACTGTTTCCCGGACTGTTTCCCCATCACCAACCCTGCTTGCTTATGACTCACCTGCCTCGTCTGTTCCCTGGAAAACAACCACAGCCTTCTGTCCCTCACCCTGAGATCTGCCTCTTCGTTCCTGGTTTTGTCTGCTTGTCCCCGTGGCTGTTAGGTGTTTCCATCCTGTGACGTTGCAGTGGGAGATTCCCTGTTCCCTCATCAGCTTGTCTGCCTGGTCTGTCTGCTCATCTGGTCCCGACTTCTCCACCAGGTCCTGACTTCCCTGTGGCTCGTCCCTTGTCGGCTCTTCTGCCCGGTCAGTCTGCTCCTTCTGTCCCTTGGTTCAGCTCAACCCATTCCTTGAGCCTGAACCCCAGAGACTTTGTGTGGGCTCTGAGCCTAAAGACAAACTGTACCCGTGCATCTCTGTCTACCCAAGATCCTGTTTTGTCTCACTAGAAATGAAGGTCATTACCAACGCTCCCTGTATGGTGTACTGCAATTGGGTCCAGAACACACCCGTGACACTGTTAGTACATTGCCCACTCTGGAGTCGGAGGTATTTTTGGCCGTTTTTGACTACTGTAATTTCTTTTTAATTTTTCCCTTCTAGTTCACCTTAAAACTGTTTATCCTACATTGCTTGGTATCGTTTTTTTCAGCACAACCTCACGTGTGTGAATTTACAGTTATTTTTCAATTTTGACACACTATATTAACACAGTGGACCTAAAAACACACTATAAAAATAAAATCAGAGTAGAAAAAAAGTTAATTTTTTTACTGTGAAAACCACAAATATGCAGTACGAATTATTTTGATAACTTGGAATGTAAATGTAAATTGTAAACTTCAAAACTAATGTACAATCTTAGCACACAACAAAGTAATTTACCCCTAATTACATTAAAATGCAGCCAATGCC
>JAJHUR010112991.1:0-11864 GCA_027495735.1 Lutjanus campechanus | reverse complement strand
TTTTTTGATTAGTGACAAGTATATCTTTACAACAGACTGTAAAATTACTTACTGTAAAGCTAACAATTATTCATATTATTCATATTATTTCATATTCATAATGCAGTTTAAGTGTTGTTCTTCTTCCTTCTCTTTTCCTTCTTTCGGGTCCTTTATTACTGCTTCACCATTCCTCGTCTCTCTCTGTAGGACAGGCCAGCGATTATATACCCTATCCTCCATCTTAGAGCTTATTAACCTTTTTGTTGGAATATCTGGAGCATAAAGACCTCATTAAATATTTACATATGCACTAACCACTATGAAAAATTAAGAAACCCAAAGTTTTATTAACCTGTAGTAATATAATGTCTACTCTTGGCCAACAAAAAAGGTCTTTTTTGCACATTAAAGCATTCTGTAGCGCATAATAATATATGGTAAGAAGGCTCCCCTTGCATTGATTAACTCTGCTTTAATATAACATTAGGTTTCCCTAAACTGGCTTTATCATAGAATTATGCTTTTAATACAAGGTGTGGAGTTAAAGGGGGCGGGGGAGAGATGTTTTGCCTGCAGAAATAAAGCATTGCGACAATCCTTAATTATCCATGGCTCTGTGTGTTGTGACATACGTGAGGACTTAAGAAAAATTCATACACTCACTTTTCATGAATATATTAGAGGCTGTAGCATATATGTCTGTCCCTGCTAGCCATGCTGACCCCGTCCCTCCATAGGTGTAGTTGATCCACAACACTCAACCATTCAAATGGGACTAAGTGGCTTTCAATTATTCAAACATATATTCAAGAAAGGCTGTATAATGCTCGCTATCACCTGCTCCTGGCGTTCCACTGCTCTGGAGTTTGAGATTATAAGTGACGCCTCTCTGCTCACAACTGAGTCAAAGCTCAGTGAAATGTTTAGATTTTTACTTAACAGCTCTGTGGACAGAGAATGACACACTAATATCGCTGTCACTTGTGTCTTCTCTGTCCTCTAAAGCCATTCTGCTTTACTCTGATAGGTACTCAAACTCTCTGGTTCCCAGAGAGCCGCTGCTTTGATTCTTTCAGCGGTGCATGCAGAGCAGACTGTGCTTCATACCTGCATACCTGCAGGCACTTACACCTGCATGTCACCGGTACAGTTCAGCTGAGGGAATTATGATTATAATTTCAAAGCAGAAACAGGATCTTGAAGGCCAGATAGATCGATAGACAGACAGACAGACAGACAGACAGACAGATATTATATATTATTATATTCCCATTTAAAGGACCAGTGTGTAGGATTTAGTAGCAGATTTAAACCATTTTGCCAAGCATGTAGGAGAAACTACAGTGGCACCTCAAACCCCACTAAGGAGCTGCACCTTGTCATTAGGCCCAGGGGATTGTTGCAACATGGACCTTTTCTCTTGTAACACTTGTCACTGGTGCACTGCTACTAACGGTGCTGTAGCTGCCATCAGCCAGTTAGCTAATTAGCTTAGTTAGAAGTCTTATTTGACTGGGATACAACCCCTGAGACGATGGTGGTCCGTTTGACCGAGATTACAGCACAAGAGGTGATGACGTTATAGCAACTGACCAAAACTCTGACTCCAGAGACAATGAAGACAGCAGGGACAGAAAGCAGGAAGCAGCTAAGGAGTGAGTTTGTAACTTAATTTGTAAGTGCACATCATCAATCAGTTTCGTTTGCTGATTGTTCCAAAACATTCAGAGAGTCATTACCCATTTCACTGGTAGCATTTAACAGGTAGTATGCTTTCTGCCTATAAAATATATATAGATTTAAATAAATTAATTAATTAATAACATAAATGTTTGAACTAACGACTTCTGGTTGACCTCGGTCGGGGGTAGCCCTAGTTCTAAGTAAACAAAAAACAACAATTCTTATTTTCAGGTGATTATACACTAATGAAAACACATATGAATATTGTATTCCATTTATGCCAATAGATCATCCTAAATGTTACACACTGGCCTTTTAACACCATCACTTCCAGAAGAAGATGCCACAACTTTCTTTTGCCCCTAAAAGAAAAATAAATAAATAGATGGAAATAGTTGTAACTATTTAAGTATAGTAAGTTTACTTTAAATTGACTCCACAAACACACATAAAACATGGCTGAACAACAAGAATGTTGAACAAAAGTATCAAATTCGACTCAATAATAAACTGTCATGGTTCATAGACAAAACAGTGGTTTTGGCAGCTAATATAAGTGAGATGTCCAGCCAGGTTTACTTGTGTTTCTTGAGTATTTTATCTTGTTATGGCATTGTTTGCATATAGTGTGTCTTTGTCCAAAATATTTCCACACTGCTGCTTCGTTCCTCATTGTCTTTTTCTTGGCCGCTTGCTATTATCTGCCTGGCACTGTTTGAATGTTTTGGAAGGAGGAGCACTTGAACAGAAACAATGACACAGACGTGCCAAGGAAATCTCAAAATGAAGGCATATCTCAAAAGATGATGATACTGATGAAAGTTTTCACTTTGTATTAATGAAATATGATTGTTAATCAATGTATCAATACATAGTCAGATATACAGACAGAGTTAGATTCAATTTTTAATGATAATACATCACATTTGTAGCATTTTACATTGTGGATGCACAGATGGAGTTGACCAAGTAGACAGAAGGAGTGGAAGAAAAAGTCAGAGTGAGTCAAAGAGAGAGGTCACAGAAGGACAGAAAAGTAGTAAGGAGTAAAGAAAAAAAAAGAATCAGGATTACAACACATGATGAAAAGCTTGGAGAAACAATCCGGGAGAGAAACATGGAAATATAGAAGGTAGAAGATGAGAGGTGACTGACAGCTATAAGTTGTAGGTGTTAAACTTTGATGCCTCTGGTGAGTGAAGCAGTAAAGTACAGTGTGGTCTGTGAGAGGCGGTAATAGAGTGAGGACCTATCCAGGCAGACAGAGAGGGGAAGAGATGGAGGGAGGCTGGGGGGGTGGAGGGTGGGGGGAGCATTGTAGAAGTAACAGAGAGAAGGCGAGCCATACATAGTCTGAGTGAGACAGAGAGCAAGTTAGGGGGTGCGGATAGTTAGATAGCAAGAGAAACGAGAAGGTTATCCATGATTTAACGCCTATGGGGCCGTGAGATGAGCCTTGCCAGTTCAGGCTGCTGTGATTGCTGGCTGGTGCTGGTTCAGGCTGGGGCCTTTCAGCTCATTTCATCATGGAGCTCCTAATGAGGCCTGGGCCGACTCCCTGAGCACAGGGGCTCCAGACGCACCTCTGATGGAGGGTACTGAGGGGCTCCAGCCTCTACCAGCAACACCATCATGTCCTGGGTATCTGGAGGGGTGAGGAGGGGGGTGCATGTGGAGGGAAAGTGGTGGTGGTGGTGGTGAGTGTTGCTCCAGGGTGAGCTGGGAGACCCACTTTGTCCCGAGGCTGTGTGAAAAGGTCACTGCCCGTGAGGAGTACCCACAGGCCCCCGCTGCAGGGTGTCTGGAGGGAGAGTTGTTTTTGTTCAAACAGGAAGTGGCAGGTTAAGAGGAGCGTGTCCATCAAAAAAAAAATATGTCTGCTGTTTGCTTGTACAGAAGTAGAAGGTTTTGTTTTTGGAGTTTGTTCCAGGACACTCTGAAAGCACTGTTTGCCACTGATTCATGTGTTGATACCTCCTTTGTTTAGGGTTTTCCTAATAGTGAAAGGGATAGTGGTGTTGTACTGTATGAGGCACGAGTCACGAGTATTACTATAGTAGATGGCAGTCAGGACATCCCCACTTTGGAGAAACAGAGAGTCCCAGTGTATGACACTAAACAATATACTGGTATGTGCAGGGTCAGCAGTACAACATATTTTAGCCCCTTTAAAAAGGCCCACCTAAAAATATTTTCACCATTTTACCTTGCCATCAGACAGCATTTTTCAAAGGGAAACTGCTACTATAACTTTCTATGTCCACTCAAACCAAAGGGCAAGCCAAAATCTCAAGGCATACCTGTATTCATATCTGTGCTAAATATAATATAAATATTAATTTACTAATGCCAAATAAACAACCATATTACTACTTTATAAACAAAATAATTGAAGAATTCACGTGAAACTGTAAAATTTCATCAAAGTAACAACACACTAACCAGACAAATCACAAACAAAAAACAAGGTAATGGAACTGAAAAGAGTGTTGCTGTTGTGGATTCCTGATCGAATGGGTCTCGAATGCAGTCTAGTCTCGTCCTCATTGTTCCTGAAAACAGCATTCAAACCTTTGTTTTAACGTGTGAAGGCGTTTTTCAAATACCGCAAATTCACCTGGACTTGCCCCATGGCACACATGTTTGCCCCAGCAAAGTTCTTGTTTGGGAACCACTGATATTAGCCAAGCATATCTCTCCAAACCAACCAGACCCCATGGGCGAAATCAGTATTCTTCCTTTCAGAACACAGAAATCATTGGTTTACTGCTTCCTCAGTTGGTTAGTTTTTTATGTTATTGTGTGACTTCAGTGTTTTAAAATGTTAGTTCAGATTCACCAAAGTCACACAATAACACAAACAAACTTTAAGGCATTAAGGCAGCTGTAGACCAACATCTGCCATGTTCTGCAAGGTAAAATTACTGATGTCGCCCGTGGAGTCTTGTTGGTTTGAAGAGAGCGATATTTGCCTTTGCCTTGGCTTCCAACACTGGCACTCCACTCTGCTTCTTCAAACTGTAGGCATGTCGGCCGCCATCTACTGTAGGTAATACACTGACTATTGATGACCTCTGATTAAAGTACCTCATATAGCCCCACTTCAAATGATCTGAACTGTCCCTTTAAACATACTGAGCCAGTTGTTGCTGTGTACCTCTGCCCTTTATTTCATGTTGCACCTTAGATCTCTCTCAAATCTGTCTGGGGAAATAGTCGAGGACGGAGAGCCGTACCGTATGTGGCAGTATGGGTGCCTCCCTAATGAGAGGCGGCTCTAGGGGATATGAAAGGCAGAGCGGTAGGGGCGGGTGGCAGGGGGTGGGGCAGCAGGCTTGCTGGTGGAGCGACCTGTCTGTTCACCCCGGCTCTGGCCTTTGTGCAGAGTTAATGATGCCACTAATATGTTCTTTAAAGACCACACTGTGATTCATGGCTTTCATTAGCCCCGTGTGCCAGGGTGTCTTTCTCCCGCTCTCTCTTTCTCTTTTCTGTCGCCCTTTTAATGATGGCCTGGAGACGAGGTGGCACGCTTGACCCTTAATCATACGAGTGAGAGGAGGCTGGGGTGCTGAGTGAGGGGCGGTGATGAGATGGGAGGTTTTGGGGAAAGGCAGGGGGTCGGAGGAGGAGGAAGAAATCAGATGGTTGTTCTTCATAATCCCGCTCCCTGGGGCTGGTTAAGCATGATGCTCCTGCTCGGGCCGGACGGCGCAGCATCCAGTGTGAGGTCTTCACAGAAAAAAGACACTCTTAGAATTTCATATGAAATTCTAAAAGTCACTTTTCTTGAAGACACTTGGCTTTGTAATTGTTGAGTGAATCTGAGAGCTACAGTACGCCTGTTCACTGCAGCAGATGGAGGTCAAGTAGACTGGAAAATATCTCACCAGTTGTTGATAATAAAGAAGAAAACAAACATGTTAAAAGATACTTCTATTTGTTTACAACTTGGGTCCTATTGTTGTTGTATTGCGAATCACTCCTATTGGTAATAATAACATTGTAATACACTTAAAAGTGGTTTAATGGAGTGAATTTTGCCTTGTGTGTGCAGTCTGTCCTCCAGATTTCTGGGTCTCCAAGCCAGAGGAGGTCCTATGGCTCAGATCTGTTTGGCAGCACTGGAATGTTGCTTGACATCCTCCCTGATTTTCCATTTTTGTAATTTTTATATTTTGGTCTGTTCTAATGTCTATTGCATGTTGTCTGCCATGGAAGAGGGCCCCTACATCTGTTGCTTTTCCTGAGGTTTCCTCCATTTTTTCTCCAATTAAAGGGTGTTGGAGAGTTTGTACATTTAACCAGACCCCAGATTAAACCCTGTCACAACAACAGACAACAGAGCGTGGCTCAGCTAAATTCCTTCATGTGTTCTGGCAGAATGTTTGGTGCAATAACAGTAAACATGCTCGCAAGACGGGAACATGCTTATGCTTCTCAGTTACAACAGCTCTCCAAACTTTTTCATTTTTTCTCACTTATGGGCACTTTACTTCACCCATACGTATTGTTCTCTATTTTACTGTACATAATTTCATTCAAGAAAGAGTTATCAAAGAGGGGAGAACCCACGATGGCCACGAAACTCACACAAAACCTATGTAGAGGCCATATGTAGAGCCAGTGTTTGATTTGTCCGTTCTGTACAAACATGGTGGTGCAACATGACAGCCTCTGTAGAAGAGAACCTGCACCTTCTGTAAACATAAACAGTTCACTTTAAGGTAACAAAAATACAATCAGGTAGTTACACAGTAATGAAAACGTACTTATGAATATTGTATTTAATTTTTGCCATATTCTGCTAATAAATCTCCATAAATCTTACACCCTGGCAAGCAACATTATGCAAGAATTGGTATTTTTTGTGGCCTGGTACCACTACACTGACAAAGGGCGCCATTTTCATTTCAGTAATAGTAGTAGTAGTCAGTGTACCATCAAAATGATCTTGAGGCTTTTAAGGCAAAATAGTTGGATAATGTTGCTTTAAATTAACACAGCCAATAAAAGAAAGTTTCCTCTATTATAGAGTCTGCTTCACCATTTTCTCAAAGGTCAGCAAAGGCAGTTTTCCACTTGTTCATTGATTCCCATGTCAAAATTCAGCACCGAGTGATTCCATTGAAATTTTTTGATTTTTTTACACAACTAGCTCATGTGCCTCGACCTTTGGCCAAACATATTTGTAAAGGAAAACAAAGACAAACAGTAAAATTTGGCCCAAACTTTGCATTGTAACAGCCATCACAGTTTACAGACCGATTTCCTTCAACCGTGACGCACTGTACTTACTGATACTGTGATGTCTGCTTGAGGGACTGAGGGATTATCGCTGACAGTTTGGGTGCACACTTTCACTTAAGTCCAAACAATGATGAAGATAATTACCTGTCATAATTCTTGCCGCATTGGACCAGATCTCAGCAATGACCCTAGAGAATATAATGTGATCGTAACTCATATAAATGATCACAAAAACTACAAAAATAAGGCCCAACTTGTAATAAACCAGAATTATCCTGTAAGAAACTAGTTTGAAAGCGGTCCCTCAATCACTCTGCCTCTCTAACCTTTAGGCTACTATTACCTCTATTCACATTTTGCTCTTCATCAGAAAAAGGCTGCAGTTAAAGAGAGATTTGGCGTAATCTATAATGAAGAGCAGTCATAACTCTGACAAGTGAGTTTGAGGGAGTATGTGTGTGTGTCTCTATGAGTGTGTGTGGCCTGAGTGTGTATATGTTCACAGAGGGGTAAACATACAGCATCTCTCACCTCCAGCCGCCTGTTGGGAGGCGGAAAAATAAATGATAAATAAATTACACGCAGACATAGTGTACTTGTGCTTGCTTTGCAGAGAATTACAGTTGTTTACAAGTGTGTTATGGGGCCTGGCAGGTAGAGCCACATCATGTCTCTGTGTATCATGTTGTGCTGTCTTAGACCACCGACACTGGGGATAATTTCAATAATTTACACTCTATGTGATTGTAGGAGACGCCTCGTGTGTTGCTTTTTAAAAATGTAAAGCAGGCCATGTTAGTCCCTGCCCACCGACCACAACCTTCACACCGACCACAACCTTCACACACACACACACACACACACACACACACACACACACACACACACACACACACACTCGCTCTCACACACACACACACACATATAACACGGCTTTGGACCAGATGAGCGCCCAGATGATAAAGAGCAGATGTTTTCCCAACTAGGGGTATGCTCCTAATGCTTCTATACCTACCATCTTATAAAACCCCCTTCCCCCTTCCTCTCCTCCTCCTCCTCCTCCTACTCCTCCTTCTTTTCCTCTGGTCTCTATCCAAGCCATCCATTTTTCTGCAGAGTAAAGACAGATTAGGGCCTAAATCCCCCGCAATTTGGGTCATGGCCTTTTGTGTGCTCCGTACGGTGAGAGGAGTGGCACACGACTGGGCCCCCATTTGCCAGAGATCAGGGGGTTAGGCCGGCAAGTGATTGAGGGGGAGCCGCGCAGTATGACCATGTTTTGAAAAATAATGAGATTGAATTAACAGAGAGTCTATGGTGGAGGCCCGGGTGTCACAGAGAGGAGGGGTGGTGGAGAAATTAAAGGGAGGGTAAGCGGCAGAGGGAGGATAGCCAGACAGGCCGGTGAGAGCGGCTGTGTGAGAGCAGGAAAGGTGAATTTGTGATCATGTGAACCTCCCATCATGCCAAGTTGCTATGTTTTGTTTTCAACATCGACACTTAACACTGTTAAAGTTAATGTGAAAGAGCTCCTCATAAATCAACTGAGAACTGTCACTCAACTTTGCATTTCCTCTCAAGCCTACAGATGGTTTTTCAGAAGTCTTTCAAACTTTACTGTTTTGGTTCCCTCTCGCCGCTCTCATCATCCTTGTTTCCAGCAGAAGCAGGTAGGAATCATGTTTGTGTCAGTATAATCAAACAAAACTAAGAATTTGAGAGAGAATAAAACTCACTTAAGCAAAAAAAAAAGTAATATCAACGGTAAAACTTTGTGGTTATGCTGCTAACTCTTCTGTTTGTGATGCCTTGATTTCCGTTTGAGGTTCTGACACAAATTTCTAACATGGGGAGGTTTACTCAGGGTGCATCCCCATTGGCGTATGAGTTTTTTAGTGACAGCTTAGTGATGGGTGTGTTTTTGTGTAACCACAAAGCCAACAGTGAAGACAAAAGTCTGGTCACTGACAAAGAAGCAGCAGGAACTGTAAATAACATTACATATTATCAAAAAAAATAAATCATATATACACTTACACTAATAATTTGTTTGTAGTTATAAGTTATACTTTTGAGATTACTTTTTTCTTTTTATTTCAGTGAGTTTTTTGTCTCTGAAATTATTTTTTTGTTTGATATATAAGATCTTTTGTATGATTACATCTGATTCCATATAGAAGGCAGCTGTTTTCAGTGAAAAGCTTGGATAAATCCACTTCACACTACCTGCCCAGGACTTAACAGCAGAGCATTTAGCAGCTAAAGAGACAGATATTTCCCCCAGGAGTTGGTGGAGAACAAAACAGAGCTTAAAGAGGCCAAAAATCAACCAATGGAAGCTTAAATAAATAGCTTTGATCAGTTTAAGATATTGCTTAATACAAACAACCATTTAGTCATGTTGCACGTGAAGAGTTCTTCAACTTTGCTTTCAAGCCATGCCTATTGTTGTACTTGGGACCAAGTTTCATGATTAGTGAGTTCTTTATATTCCACGCAGCCTGTTATGTTGACAGCAACTTGCAGTGAGCAGTTTTGTGTTTGAGTTTTGGGGTGTGTGATACACTGTAATTCATGCCGTGAAGTATAAGCTAACCTAAAGTTGAGATGAGATGGAAAATACCTTTTTAACCCCTTTAGATCACATCCTCAGTTGTATTGTGTACCTAATTAACAACATTAAAAAAAAGATTCTGGTGTTCTTATGTAGACTAACATGAATTAGTTCATTAGCTATAACAGCATGGTACGTCAGGTTAAAGGTGTAGTTAGCGATGTGGGAGAAAACGAGTAGAGAGGTTGTTGATATTTTAAGTGTAAACAAATACAGACCCACCCCTCCCTTCATACTCCACCCTGGGCTCTACCCCCGAAGTTCATGGACGCGCATTGTTATGGAAACGACCGTAGAAACTAAAGCAGCAGTAAAGCAGCTGAAATAGCCAAGTTGTGAGTTAGCACACTGCTAAGCCGCAAAGCTAAGGTTAGCTGACCTGTCAGACAACTGTACCCACAACTGGACTGCTATTATAAATAGATAACATCACAACAACAGTACATTTTGGCAGATTAGACGATATGATGAATGTCTGACGGCTGTTACTGTTATGTGAAGCACCGCAAAGCTAATGTTGCTCACCTCTGCATCCGTTTTTTCATTTATGCTCCTCTGACCGTTTTCTCTTGGGCTGTTTTTCAGCCATGGCAAATGCAAAATATCTGCACCTGATATACTGTGTCTCTCTCTTACTCCAACTGCGCACGCTACGCGACCTACTCCTCCCCCTCCCCCCTATGTCTGACCTGTGCACGAGTATGAACCGTCCCCCGGGCGTAAAGGGGTGGACCCATGTTTTGGTGGCTTGGTCCGAGCCACAGGTTTACCTGCTGAAATTCAGAGCCCAGGCTGTGTATTGAAACCGGATTGTTTTTTCAGCATGCTCTAAGAAGTGACAGCTTGTGGATAGTGAGGAGAAATACGGTGATTTTGACTAAAAGTGCGGATTATATCGCTAACTATGCCTTTAAGACCGGCCCACTTTTCAACATTCAAATCTAATTCCTCAGACTGTTTTCTCCCATCTATAGTACCTGTCCTGTTTCACTCAGAAGTAAGTAAAAATACAGAAGCTAGATGCTCTTGAAATGCCATTTTATTTTGACTTTGAACTGGACTGATTTGATGAGTTTAATGAATCCTCATATACTGTACATTCAACTTATTTTAACTTGTATGACTTGAGCTCATTAAGTTCTGAAATGCTTCTTAGTGTAGAAACTTAAATTTTGGAGTTGACTTGACATGAAACTGTTTTGTTTATTTATTAAGTTTTTAAATATTTATTATACCGACTATGACATTTACAGTGTATATTGGAGCCTTTTATTCCTCTAAAACCTGTCCGATCCTGTCTCATCATCACTCAGCAAAGTGACTGAATGAGCCACCACTTGTAGCCATTAATCACTGGGTCATGATGATAACAGGTCTCTGTGTCC
This sequence comes from Lutjanus campechanus, assembly GCA_027495735.1. Taxonomy (NCBI): domain Eukaryota; kingdom Metazoa; phylum Chordata; class Actinopteri; order Lutjaniformes; family Lutjanidae; genus Lutjanus; species Lutjanus campechanus. Next base: position 950 of record JAJHUR010112991.1, on the reverse strand, counting down.
CCTCAGAAGCCTGCAGTCAGCAAAGTTCAACATTGCAGTTGAATTTTGGGCAGCCCTCTTCACTTTAACATTTAAAATTTTGCTATTTGAGACCAGATTTCTAGAAATATTTCTTGTTGTTTTCTCTCTCTTATGGGATTACCCAGAAGCTCCTTCACTTTTCCTGAAATATTTTGCAAAAACAGGAAACACCATGAGAGAAAACAGCACGTCCCTGCAACAATCCAACACAGCGCCTCTCTCCTTAACTTCTGTTTCGTCTGTATTACCATCTCATCCTGAGTTCAAAGCAGCGTGATGTTAATGAAGGTTCCCATGTACAAAGAGAAGCTTATGTAAATGTTACCTCTCCAGATGTTCTATAGCTCTCAGAGCCAGAACTCCAACTAGCCCCCAGCCACATACTACCAGTTAGCATTTAGACAAACCTTTGTACCTTCACTTGCCTATAGGGCCTATCAGATCGTCGCAGCCTGAAAATCAATATCTGCTGCTAATGAAGTTTAGCCACACATTTTAATGAAGGACCCAATTTGCATTTAAAAGTAACAAGAGGGGAAATGGGTTCATTTTCCCCCATATCTTATTTAGTATGTACATTTGAACAGAAAGCAATGCGCCGGTTTGTTGTGTGTGGTAACATTTGTCTGTTTGTGAGGAGTTTTATTTTAATTGGCTATTGTGCACATGTTATTATTAAATGTCTGAAGACATTCAACTGATGCATCTACTCTGTGTGTGTGTGTAGGTGTGTGTGTGTGTGTGTGTGTGTGTGTGTGTATGTAGACTGAACACAAATATTTTAAACATATTATATCTGTCATCTCTCTTGAATGAATATAGCAATCATTAATAAAGTGAAATTTTCATTTTTGCATATAAACACAGCAGTACTGATCTGGCTTTATGATTCAGTATCACTCCTTTTTATATGCTATTAGTACATGAAT